>JNCO01004142.1:0-15650 GCA_000785685.1 Uromyces viciae-fabae
ATAAAGATAATTAAGAAAAGATAAAATAATAAGAATGTATTTTAATATTTAAAATTAAGAATAATAATTTGTGCTGAGAATAAAAATGATTTATGATAATATTTATAAAATGATTAAGATGAATCGAAAAACAAGAATGAAGATTAAAAATAAAATAAATTTTATACTGATCAAAATGATTGAACAATCATTTTGACATGATGTCATCATGATTAAATGATCATAGGACAATAAAAAGAATCATTGCTGTTAAATTACATCATTACGATGATCAGCAAGAATAATAAGATTTATTTGAAATAAAAAGAATCATGAACGCTTACAAAAAAGCATAAAATCATGATAATTAAATTTTAATATGATTCATCCATAGTGTCATAGATCTTGACAGATTTCTTACCATCTATGATGATCAAAAATATAAATTAAAATAAATATATTATAAAATATATTTAAAAATAAAAATCACACTCACAACCATGAGTGGAAAAAGAATTAATTCTTTTTAAAGAATTAAAATAAATCAATGCATTCTGACACTAAGCGCCAAATCCAAAGCTTTTGATAAATTTAAATTGTTTTTCTCATAAGTCTCTACTCTTCACAATGATGCAATTAAGAACATAATATTTGATGGAGGAGGTGAATTTAAATCACATGATTTTTTAATTTTTCTCAAGGAGAAGGGTATTAACGCTCAAGTCACAGCACCTTACACTCCTCAGAAAAACTCAGTTGCTGAAAGAGGAAATAGAACTACCTCTTAGAAAGCAAGATTCTTGCCTAAAAGATCCAAACTTCCTTTGACGTACTGGTTTGAGGCTGTAATGACTGCTACCTTTCTTGAGAATATCACTCCTGCTGAAAACCTTGAATGGAGTACACCATACAGTCTTTGGATTGATTATGATTTTGATGTATCTCAATTGAAGCTGTTAAATATGTTTAGCCTATATCAACATTCCCAAATAGCGTAGGGAAGGAGAATTTGGGGACTCCTCAAAAAAGGGAATCTTCCTTGGTTATCAATCCAGTATGCATAACCGGCATATTCTCATGTCTGCAGAAAGGATATAGAGAAGTCATGGTGTTGGGTTTGTAGAAGATACATTTCCTGGAATTTCTTTATTTGACAATCAAAACAAGCAACCTTTTCTTGAAGACTCCTGGATTGAAGAATCTACTTTCAATAATGAAAAACCAGTCAAATTGATTGATGAATTGCATGAGACTCAATCTCATCACACTAATGATTCCATTGACAATGCAATTGTAGATATGTCAGAGTTAACATCTCCAATCCAACCTCCGCCAGCAGCTCAACCAAAGCCAGCTTGGTTGAAACCAGGTTGGGCTTAGTTTACACATCAGATAAGGCTCCAAAAGATATCTGTTCAAAAATCAAAACTTCAAAAATTCTCCATCACAAGCACAGAGTAAATCTGGCTGTAAATTTTGACGCAGATTGGGCAACAGAATACTCTGAAAGTATTGTGTTTGCAAAAGCTGCAACGTTGATAGATGATGCATTGGTTCCAAAAAAAATCAAAAAAGCAATTGAGTCCTTGGAAAGAAATGACTGGAAGAGGGCCATTGATGATGAATTTGACTCTGTTTCATTTATTGTCTTCTTATTTCATTTGTTTTTCCAATTCTTGATTGTTTTCATTTCTAAAATCACTTTTTACTGAAATCCTCAAATTGTGTCAACTACTTCCTTCACACATTCAGGTGTGAATTGGTTGTTTTCTCACAATAGTATTAGCAAGGTTGCTAACTATCATTTGTCTTAAATAAGACATAACACTTTCATCCCACAATACTGAAGGCATCTTTATAACAAGCAAATCTACCATCTTTCAATCTGAGCTGATACTTTGGGAAGTGATTTCCATGAAAGCATTCATTTTCATGAGAAGTTCACACATCAATTTGAAGGAAATGTGCTTTATTCTTTTAATCATATTTTGAATTTCACTCAAGTGTGCAAAGTTAAGGCTACCTTTTTATAAAGTTGTTTGGACCATATTCCATAATTTACATAGATGGTTTATGTTGGTTTCTCCATCTTTTCTGGTGGTTTACAATAGTTGACTGAATGGTTTGCAATAAAAAATGATATAAGGTAGGTCCAGGTAAGCAATTGCTTTTCTAAGCATATAGACAGAGAGCACAGACTGGAGAGAAATAATTAATATAAGATAGAGTATTATAATGGTCAGGAGTTAGGGAGTAGTGAATACACTCAAGGTGCTCACTCATTATTTCTTTAATTCTAGTCTGATTACAGGTTGAGGGATGAACCCATAGGCTTTCATCCTTTGTTGGATTGGGTTAGTTCAAGTGAACCTTAGCTTGATCTGAAATAACTTTGAAGTAAGATCAAATTCAAGTCTTTTAGCCAGAGGGTTTGATTGGATTATTCTTAAAAAATTAAGTTCAAGTCTTGACTTTGAAGAGGTTCTTTATAATCTCCATATCAACATCTTGAATTGATTCTGATTGCAAAGGTATGACTAGATAGTATTTTTGTTGTCAAAGCAAATAGGACCCAAAAAAATATTAGAATTTATGATTTTAATTTGGTAGGATATAACAAAAACAATTTGTATACATCCCAATAGAAATTGATAGTCCATTACCTATCATTTATGATCCTTTGAACTTGGCAAGAGAGTAATTAAAAAAAAAAAAAACCTTTAGATAAAAACAACATTAATTTTTATTGAGTGGACTTAGAGAAGAGGAAAATACATTGGGGAGATATCAATGAGATACTATGCATAGTTAAAATAATATCAATGAGTTTTATAACCGAACTACCCGGTATCCGCACGTCGGGGGCAGCGAATTACAAATTATTAGTGTTAAAATCTCAGGAAAATCATTTCGTACATAAAATTTATATATTTTTTTTTTTAAAAAAAATGTACAAAATGAAATTAAGGGTGATCATACAGCAAGAACTGTACACTACAACACATGAGCAAGAACTGTACATTTTTAAAGTTTACACTAAAAAAAAAAATAAAAAAAATAAAAAAATAAAAAATGCAAGAACAAACAATTTCAGTTCAAACAGCAAATTCATTCTTCAATAACCAAACAACAACAATTCAAAACAATAACACAAACAATAACACAAACAACAATAATAATAACAATCACACTCATAATATCAATAATAATACCCCATACAATGATAAAAATTTAACTTTAACCAAATCTTCAACATCAGTTTCACATTCAAATTTATCTCCCATCTTCATCGCACTCATCATTATCATACCAATATTAGCTGCAATACTATCCATACTTTACTTTCGAAAATCAATTTTCAATCGCTCAAACACACTCCCTCATCAAGTAAATCAAACATCTCAATCTCCCCTCAATTTAATCGTTCCTCCAGGTGGAACTGGTGCTGATCGTCCAATTAATCAACGTAGAACGGATCGTCTTAGAAGAATCATTGGTGCTATTAATAGAAGATCTTCTAGGTCTGAAAGTATTAGAACCGTACCAGAATAGTTTGTTGTTTCTTTTTTTTCTTTTTTTTTTTAACTCAAATAAAAAAATAAAAATTAACAAATTCTTTCCTTTTTTTGTTTTATAAAAAAAAAAAAAATATAATAAAAATAGCTCAGCTGATCCTCAGGGTACTGAAATCTCACTAGCTCATGCTCAAAGATCAACACCTGACTCAAACTTAGTCACGAGATTTATAAATCAAAATCATCTCACAAATCCATCTAGAACTCAATATACGCTACCTCAAATTCAACCCACTAATTCATTAATCTCTCCTGGATTAAATCATCCTTTGAGTCAAAATAGTAATAATAATCATTATTATCATTATACTCAAGATCCACCACCCGATTATGATATATCAATACGCTCTAATCATCCATCATCTTCAACAACTACAACAAACAACTTACCCAACCCTATTCAAGTTGTAATTCCTCCTCATGTTCAAGATTCATCTTATGATCATCATCAAAATTTACACATTCATCGTACTTTAACCTCTAGTAGTGATGATACTACCTTTACCACTCATCCCAATAATAAACCAGTCGATTCTACTACAACTAGGCTTTTATCTACCATGATTCATTCAGAACTTTCTGGTTTATTCTCTAGCTCTTCTGTCAATTCTACTCCTTCTCCATTACCTAACACAATGATCAATACTACGTCTACTGCATCATCATCAACGAACAATCTTAATCCCACTATTCTTTCAGAAACAATTCAAACTCCAAATTCAACGAGTAATTCATCATCAACTGTCTCAACCAATCATCAACAAACTTATTATAGAATTCCATCGGGTGCTCCTACACCGCAACAACTCAGTTTTTTAACTAGAATAGGAAATTTATCTAGGTTAGGTTTACCTAGACCACCTCAACTAGTAAATCATCTTACTGTACACGATTCTCATCCACCTCCTCCCTTTGATACACCATCTTCTTTACCTACTACTTCTAATTATTTTCCTCCTACTTCTAATCTTCATTAAATTACATCGTTCTTCTTCCCACTTCTTGCTCTCTCTTTTATTTACAATGCATTTCTTCTTTTCTTTGTAACTTGTTGTAGCATTACATGAATATCTCTTTCTTTTATTATATCCTATCTTTCATTCAGTATTTCTCTTTTTTTTTTTTTTTTTTTCGCAATTCGAAAAAAAAAAAAAAAAAAAAAAAAAAAAAAAATTATTTTTTAGTCAACTCATTCATCCATTTTTATGTGCAGTCATTTTATATCTCTTTCTCTTTGAAATTTGCTTATTTTTCGTTTTTTTTTTTGTTTTTTTTCTCTTTTTCTTATATCTTAAGATCTTTTTCTTGGTAATTGATATATCTTACTATCTCATAGAACTTGCTTTTTCTTTCTTTATGCTCATGTATAGATTTAAAATTGCTTTCTTTTTTTTTTTTTTTTTTTGGAAAAAACTAGGAATTGGATTTGGAAATTGGAGTGATATTGATTTCTTTTTTTTTAAATATTTATATTTTTTCAAAGTCTCATATTTGAAAATTAAAGGTTTCTTCAAATTAGTGCATATAATTACATTCATAGTTTCTTAGAAGTTTGTAGAATCAAAGAATGAAAAAAAAGAAGAAAAAAATAAAATAAAAAAATAAAAGAAACACCAAAACAATCAAATATGATGAAAAAAAAAAAAATACAAAATGTCTCTATTTTTTGGGTCAAAGAAGCAATTAAAGAAGAAAAATTTGATTTTGAATCTCTAAAAGCATCTAAAAAAAAAAAAAAAACCAAATATCTAAATTTAATAGTTTTTGCAAACCTAAAATCACATATTTTTGACTTAAAAACATCTCCAAAATTTTCATTTTTAACTTTAAATGTTAATTGGTAAAATGAAATATTTCAATAATCAATAAATAAAACAATACCTACATAGAACCAAGAGAAAAAAGAATTTTGGGGTACCATTGTAATTCAGGCTGAAAGTGGGCTGAGTCAGCACCCAAAATGAGTGTCCAAACCTGACCCATGAGAAATAAATATGGGTTGGGTTGGGTCATTTTCTGAGTTCTCAAAGACTGTCCAGACCTGACCCTATTTTCTTTATAAAAATGGGTCAGGGTGGGTAGTACTGAACCATTTTATTCTTCTTTTGTAAACTTTCTTTACTTGAAGAAAAAAAAGAAAAATTCAATAGCATGCACAAGGTATAGAATATAGCACTTTGAATCAATTTGAGTGCTATATTCTTTGTATCTTATAATTTGATTCAAAATTGGGGCCTCCCAGAGGATTTTCTGAATAATTAAAATACATTTAATTTATAATTTATATTTACATAAATTGTTAATTTCTTGATTCACAATCCCAATTGATTATAAGAAAACAAAAAAAAAAAAAAAACATGTAAGATATTCATGTTCAATTAACCCTATTTCACTCAGATGTCACATATTTTTCCGCTTTCAATTTTCCAACCTCAAAGTGAAAATAAATTAAAATGAAATAACTAAATAAAATCAAATCTCAATCACTCAATTTTCAACCATTTGACTCTCAACTCAAAACAAACCAACTCAAAATCTTAATCAATATCTCAATACTTCTTTCTTTATTCTTTTTATTTATTTATTTCTTCTAATTTTCTCATTTCATATCTCAATTAAATTGTTGTCTTTCAAAAATCAACTGTACTTGTTGAGATCTCTCTACTTCTTCTCACTTCAAATTAAACAACTCAATTAACTAAAATTCAATAAAAAAGTCTTTCATCAATTCAAATAAAACTCTCAATATATAAAATCACTCAATCAATTAATCTGCCAACTCACTCATCAATCCTTAGTTATATTGAGTTTGTTTTCTTTCTTTCATTTTCTTTTAATTTTTCAATCTCAAAATTTTTTTTCACTTGTTTCAAATCTAATTTTTTTCTTTTTTTCAGCTTATTTCTCTTTGAAATAAAAATCTTTTCAATCAATTTTTAGTCTTTTATAACATTTGAAAAAAAGAGGCACTCAAACATCCCTCACAAGCAGAAATTCAGGGACAACTGCCACCACTTGACATGCAGATATCTCAGGTGCAACGGTTGTTCTTAATTCAAATGAAACCATAATTATATTCAATGCACAGTCACTGTGCAGTAAATTTGCATGGAAATAATCAATCAGTAAGATAAAAGTAAGAATAAAAGTAGTGTCAAAGTTAACGCATGGCAACTACCAGCAGGTGTCCCCCAATTTCTTCTGGTACCTGAGCATGTTGGGATGCCTATTTTTTTTATATTTTATCTCTAAAAAAAGAGGCACCCAAACATACCTGACCTCTTTTTTTTTTTTAATATTTTATCTCTAAAAAAACAAGCACCCAAACATCCCTGAGCACACTTGGGTGCCTCTGTTTTTTAATATTTTATCTCAAAAAAAAAAAGAGGCACCCAAACATCTCTGAGCACATTTGTTTGCCTCTTTTTTTTAATATTTTATCTCCAAAAAAAAAAGAGACACCCAAAAATCCCTGAGCCAGTTTGGTTGCCTTTTTTTTTTTTTTTTTTTTTTTTTTATAATAGAAACATATTTAACAAAAAAATGGATAAAAAAACAAAACAAAAAAAAAGTAAAAGCATAGAAAAGGCTACAGTTGGGTAATATTTGGGTCAAACTGTCTGAAACAAATGAGCTTTTGTATTTCCAAACCCAATCCATTTTCAAATCCACTTCAGGACAGGTCAGGTTGGGTCAAAAATAAATAAAAAAAACCTCAGAATTCCTGTCCATACCCAACAATTGGGTCTTGGGTCAGCAGGCTCACTTTCAGCCTGAATTTTAATTTTGGTATCACCATTCAGTCAGAAAGACCAATTTTCTCAAGTTTTTATTGATAAAACCAAAATCCCCTTTTCAAGCTTGAATAAAATTCTTACTAGGATTTCTGTTAAAAATTTGAAATTAAAAAAAAAAAAAAAAAAAAATGTAAATATTTATTATTTTGATTGATTTTAAGTTTGTTTGTTTTAGTTTATTTATTTCAATTTTATTGTTTCATTCATATGAGACTTAAGAAGGGGAGTAGAGGAATGATCTTAGGGAGATCAATTATTTAGGAAATGTTCAAGTAAAACTAGTGAAAGATCCATTAATGAAGATTTAATTACTTTGGATCAAAGTTTAAATAAGAGAAAAAGAATGGAAACCATTGGAAAATTCCAAGGTGCCTAGAATTGGTTCAAATAACTAGAGAGACTCCAACAAGATCCAGGGGGGGGGGGGGGGGGGAAGGGGAAATACTTATTTAAAAAGATCCTCTTTAATTTTAGAGGCAAAAAATATCAAATTTCTACAGGTTCCAAAAATTTCCAAAGCCACTAAATCAAGTTTTGTTTTTGATGTTGATTCATGTTTAAATATTAAATCAAAATTTAAAGATAGAAAAGAGGTAAAATACAGTGAATAAAGCTACTAGACAATTTACTTAAATAAAGTTACTAGAGAATCTGCATGGGTCCAGCTAAGAGGTCAGGTTGGTTGACCTGCAGCTTGTACATGTTTGGCTAACTGAACTGTGTGCACTGCATTGGAAATTTTTAATAAGATTATAATTTTCAAGTATTTTAATGTCATCAGTCAAAAAATTATCTTAAACAAAATATAAAAATAAAAAATAATAACAATATAAAAATCTTTGAATGCCTAAAGGCAAACCTGAACTTGCAAGAGAATCCACATTTGTGTGGTGAAATGGACCAGTCAAGTTGACCACTGGTTAACTAAAGTGAACCAGCTCAAGTGACATTTTTGCATTGGCACTGGCTAAATGTACAGGTTACCAAGGCCAAGGTGAGGTTTGGAAGAAAGAGTATGGATTTAACATACTTGAATCTGTAACTGACTGGCTAACCCCCTACAAATTTGTAGGAGGTTAGCCAAATTTTATTGATTTCTTGGTTTAACTGGTGCTTAGCCAGTGCCCAGTGCGGAAACATAGATGGTTAACTTAGTCTCACCGGTTGAATGTGGATGTTCAAACAATAGCTCAAATGAATAAATTAAAAGTAAGATATAATATAATTGATGGTAATAATTGAATAATTTTGAGCGGTAAGAGCTGGATGCTCTGCTGACTGGGTTGATAAAGAACTTGAGAAGGGGTTTTTTTACTTTTATAGAAGTATAACTGATTGGACTTAGTTCCCGGAAGGGACTCAGGAAAAGTTTTAAATGAACCAATGATTTAATTACTTTTATTTGATCACTAAACTTATAGTGTAACAAAATCAGCCACACTTGTGGTTTACAAAATAATTATGCAAACATATGCAAAATGGAACACTAGACAAATTAATCCTTAACTAAAAGATAACAACAACTTTGAGGAACTACCTCATAACATAACTTGACTCCAACTAGAAGTATTACTATAACTTAACTAAAAACTGCTTCAACTAGAAGCACTAACTTGTTGAGAAACTATCTCAAAAACTAACAAGACTTAAAACATATAACTCATATGATTTAACTAAACTTGAACTAATTTCAACTAGAAACTACTTCACATCTCTAAGAAACTATCTTAAAGTTGACTTTATTATAATATACAACTAATATATTATGAAACTACTAAATTGACTTGAGGATGTAAAACTATGACATGTTACAGTCACTATACAAGACTGAAATTTCAACAATAATAATATAACAATAATAATATAGCAATAAATTTATAATAGATGATTAATAATGAGATAAATTAATGAAGAATAAAATATGGTAATATGCTTGAAATGTTTGATAATGAGGAATGAGAAAATAAAAAATAAGAATGACTTTTAGCAGACCAATGAAAACCAAAATAAAGAAGATTAAAAGAAAAAATAAAAGTATTCAGCAACCAAAAGTTGCTGTACCAATTTTTCTCATGCTCTAAGAATGATGTCATAATTTTGATCAATAAAATGATCAGCTTATTTCAACACAAATCAATAAATTAAATTAATGACATGAGGATTTAAAGATTTTCAATCACTGAAGGTTAAAATAAAAATAAATTTTAAAACTTATAACAACAATTTTATAAATAAAAATTAAAAGAAATTTTTTGATTGACCTGAAGGTGAAAAGTTGATGATGATAATTTTATAACAAAAATAAAATTAAAAATTAAAAAGAAAATAAAATAGGGGATTGCTTTTTTTGCACCATCCAAAAAATTCCTTGCATCACCTTTTGATCATGCTGCAACATTGTAGGAAAAAAAGTGAGGACTGCCTTTTCTTTGCCCCACACCACCTTTTTTAAAAAAATTTTCACAGCCTCAAAAAAAAAGATTAAAAATATTTGATTACCATTTTTGTAATCCTTGACACCAGCCGGATATTTCTGCCTTTTTTATTTTTTAAAAATTCTTAAATTTAAGATTTAGAGTAGATAAGAATTCTTTATTGCAGCAATTAATAGTAGTAAAAGACTAGAAAGAAATATTTAAATGTTTCAACTGAAATAAAACTCTTTAGTTCTGTAATTCTCACATTAATGAATAAAATGAAAAATAATCGAGCACATTTATATTGGTTTAATTTATTTATTGACTCTTAGAATTCTTTTATGCTTACAATATTTTTCCATTGTATGTTTTTTTTTTTTTAAAAAAAAAAAAAAAAACTTCCAACCAATGCACTTTAATTTTTATCTCAAAAGGAAAAAGTTCTCTCTTGAAAAAGGGGGGTGTAGAAAACACCATGGTTACCAATTGTCAAGATGCAGAAATTAACTTGAATTTCCTAAAAAGGAAAAACATTTTTACCACTCAACATAAGTGAGTGATGAATTTTTATAATAAATCTTCATAAATGTTTTTACAATTTTAATTAAAAAAAAAATTCAAACATTTTCCTTTTTACCAGCATAGATGTGCAAAATGTTTGAAAGGCACAATATATTATCAATGAAGAAAAAAAAGGATTTAATTGTAAGATTTAATTTATTTATAATAAAATTACAATCATTGATTATTAAAATGATAATGATGTAATGCTTTGTTTTGATTCTAGATTGAATGACAACTACGCTGTTCAATGAACAGCAAGTCAATCCTTGTTTTCATATATGATTTGTTAAATCTTTTATTCATTGTCTTTCCCCAATCAAAACAAAAATTGTCTTTTCCTTATCATTCTAAATCATCACTTAAAATTAAGAACAAAAATAATAAATACATTATCCTTTTTGTTATACGATTTTTATTTTTATGTCAACAAACTTATCTTTTTATTGTAAATATCACCTCATAAATGAAATAATATTTACCTTAAAATCAATAATAACTATTCTTTTATTATTATTAACATTATCTTTTGTTATTTTATTTTATTAAAATATTATCTCTTATCTTTTGTATTTTCATTTTCATTTTCTATTTCTAATTCATCTTTTCATTTTCCATTTTTATTTTCTATTTTCATTTTATTATTATTATTGTTATTAAATATTTTTATCCAATCAGCTCTGCCTTCAGGTAAAGCAAATATTTCCATATTTTTTTTATAAATCAAATGTTGTTATTTATGAATTGTTATGAATTGTTTTCTTCAGAAATATATAAATCTTTTACCAATCAGTGATACTTTCTTCAGCCTCGCCAATAGTTCCAGGCTTCGGATTTTTAGGCTTAAGTTGAGCAGTATTATCGGGTTCATTGAGATCTGATGTTGATGAGATGGCGTATAAATGTGGCAACGATTGGTGGAGATGTAATAAAACGTGTCGGTTGATTTGCTCGAATTCTGGTTGGTAGAAAACGAAAAAGGAAGGCAACAGATAAAATAATATCAAAAATTGGTATAATTATCAACTTCACAATCTTCAAGATTGCATCATCAAGCGGGACCAAATGCCAAAAAAAAAAAAAAGCAGCATCATATTAAACAAGGGGAGGGAAACAATAGCTGACCTAATAAGAACCCATCGTGACCATCGGGACTTTCTATTACTACCGATTTAGCATTAGTGATAGAGTTGACTAATTCTTGTTGCTCGACTGACGTGAAAAGACCATCTGAATTTATTGCAACAACCAATGCACCAGGAGGAACTTTCTTCAAACCAGGACCATCACGATCATAGTCAACATCATGAGAATCGAGTTTACGAGTGAGATGAATATAGCAGTTCGCATCAAAACGCTTCACAAACTTATCACCCTGATATCTTAAATAAGATTGCGCTGAAAATATTTGACATGGTGACTTAATAATTTCATATGACTTTGATTGGGTTTTCTGGTCATTCGCCACAGCTTCCGATTGGAGGCGGTGTCCATTATTATGGGCCGATACTGCATCAAGTGTGGCTTTGACGACTAGCTGATCGTCAGTTGGGGTTTTATCATTGTGTTTTGGATTACTTTGAGAATCAGGTGAAGCAGATTTGACTTGATTTCTACCGAATCGAGTTTCAAAACTATCACGACTGCGATAAGTTAATAGAGCAGACATCCGGGCGGCGGCTAATCCGACGGAGGGTGGATCATTTTGATCATAGTAGCCATCGAGATACTTTGGATCTGAATAAATTGATTGCCGTTGAGCTTCCCCCCAACTGATTCCCCATGCAGAGTGCCGAGGACAAGTAGCGATTGGAACAATATTGAGTACATAACCGACTGGGGTACAGATAGGCCATTCGAGGCAAGCCATCCCACCCATACTGCCACCGATTACAACGGATATAGTACGAACACCTAAATGGTCCAATAAGATTTTTTGAATAAAGACATCATCCCTGATAGTAGTTGAAGGAAACTCGGGACCCCATTTCTTGCCAGTTTTAGGATTGATAGAAACTGAGGATGCACTACCATAAGGTGAACCAAGAACATTGGCACAGAAGATAAAGTAACGAGTTGGATCGAATACCAAACCAGGACCAAGTAGTGGTCCCCACCAGTCTTCGACATCAGCCGATCCCGTTAGAGCATGACAAATGACCATACAATTACTTTTATCTGAATTTAGTTTACCCCAAGTTTTAAATGCGATCGGAACATTATTTAAAATAACACCAGAGCTGAGTTTGAATTGAGAAATTATCGCAATTTTCTGGTTGGGTATAAGATGAGTAAAAGGTGTGGTAGGTGGTGACTGTGGAAAATCAACTGGATTACTCAAACATGAATCAATTTGAGTGAATGAACAGACTTGATGAAATGAGTAATAATAAATACACAACCTGTTATTTCTGTTTCCATGAGTACTGAAATGTGGTTGAGATAAGAAAAGTTAAAGATTGCATGATTTATTTAAAAAAATAAAAAAAAAATAAAAAAAATAAAAAAATAATAATAACAACAAGAGCCCCCCCCCCCCCCGTTCAAACATTTCATCTCATCAATGGAACAAAAATAAAAAAATCAAGTAGTTTATCTCAAATTCATCTTCTTCAGTAGAGTTCAAGTCACCATAACAAAAGGAGCACACCCATTTAAAATAATTTGGCCATAAATTATCTAAATTATCTAGGTTCTCAATCATGCGTGATGTTTTTACACGGGTCTCCAAGTTCTCTTGTCCTCTGGGATAGGAGAAGTTCAAGTAAGGTTTTCTCGTGAGCAGAGGCAGGGCAACTTTGAACAGATCTTGTTACTCCCAGGTTCTAGTTTTAATCTGGCAACACCTGAATCTGTAGCATCATCCATTGGAATCGTCGCAGTACCAGACTGAAGCGCGAAAAAAAAGAGAAAGAATTAAAGAAAAACGACAACATATCAGCCATATCAGCGACCAATACAAAGCCAAGCAATATAATATATACCTTTGAGTTACACCGCTTAATAATTTTTTGCATCGCCAGATTCACAACATCTTCCTCCCTTTGTAGTGTATAAAACTGGGCGTTAATTCCCACCCTGGTTCCTGAGCTTCAAAAAAAAATTAGGCCATGGATTCAGGACTTACAGATTAATCGGGTCTGCATCACCACTGCTCAACGTAACCTAAAAAAAAAAATTGAAACAATCTAATTAAAAATCATGAAAGGCGTGACCCCACCTATAAAAATAATTGTGTAGAGGGCAAGTGCGAAATCAAGTGCTTCCACCCACCTTACAAGTTTTACACTCGTGAGTGTCTGAACTGTACAAAGAGATGATGGAGTCATCAGCATGAGAGAATTTTGCAAGAGCGCTACAATAAAAAAAATTTCAATTTAAATCAACATTTGATTCATTGTTATCAGTGGAAAGTGAATTATTAGAAATTTGAAAAAACCTTGCGCAATCATTTGATGAGATAGTAATGCCTGCTGAGCCTTTCCCACATTCGAATTCAACCATATCTGAGCAGGAATCATAATTCATAACAGACAATAAAGTCAATGCGAAAAGACGTTGGCTGTATCCCTTGATCATACTCTTCAAATATCCAAGTGGTCAATCAGAAGCAATCAGATACTTTTTTATAAATGATTTCAAACTACAAGCAGTGGGGTTGAGAGGGCGAGTTTTTGGAAAAAAGAAATTATACTCTGCGCCGCCTTTCTGGCTAGGATCCGTTTTGTCGTTGGTGGCCGTCAAGCAAGCTCGAATGGCTATACCATGAGATCACCTGTTTCAAAACATGGCACAGTTTAATTAAAACTTACGCAATCAAACAAAGACGATCCAAGAAAGGTTCAAGCAAGAAATCACTAAGAGCGCTTGGGATCCATGGTTCAAGAAAGTTCTTGTTTGACGAGCGGAGACATAAAGCTCGTCAAGAGAAACCACTTGCGAAGAATCTCTTAAATTCTTGAAACTGAACGAAGCGAGTTGCGATTAGCCACTGGTTCTCGTCATGCTGTTAATGCGAGCTGACGGCTCAATTAATAAGAGCACCTCAGCAAATAAACTTAACCAATCTTTCAATTATCATATTTGATAAACTCTTGTGATAACTTTCGACTGTTAAGAGGGCAAGGAGGCTGATTTGTCTCACTTGCTTGGCTCAGAAGTGTTTGGGTTTTTAGGAAGAAGAACTAATGAATATTCCTAATCCAACTACTGAGGATATAAACAAAAACAAATTTAGCCCCCTGAACAACATGTCAGGGGTTTAAAATAGTTCCAAAACCTAACACCAGAAAAATGACACATTAAGAGAACTTTAATAAACACTTGAGATAATTTAATGAGTATGAATTGGGACAACACCTCTTTTTTTCACTACCACTAATCTTACTACTACACTACTAAAAACTACACTAGAAGAAGGAATGTCAGTTCCTCTTGTTTAACTCCCAAATATGAAAGAAAATAATATCATTGATAAAAAATTACTTAAGAGGGAAGATGACTACCTGGAGGTCAGGGTTTGAAGACTACAAGACTGTTGAAATTGAGAGCTAAAATTTAGATAATTTTTTTATTGATGATTTAAAATTTATTTAATAATTTTTATTTAATTTCATGATTAATTTTCATGGGATTTAAAATGGGACTGGAGGATCTCAGGGAGCTCAATGCTTCTAGGAAAGGTTCACAGAAAAAGAGTGAAAGAACCAATGATATATTTCAGATCTGACAACAGCAGATTTATAGAAAAAATACAAATTTAACCCCCTGGACAACATGCCAGGGGCCTAATATGGTTGAATGACAAACTAAGAGAATTAAATTAAAGCTAGAGATAATTCAGATAACAACAGTATTTGATCTTACTACTATATCAATTTATCTTCACACTGTAACTAGGATCATTAGTTCTAATTACTTAGTTCCCAAATAATGAAAATAAAATAAAAATGTAAAAAATATTTCTTAAGAATAATATTGACTACTGTTGATCAGGGTTCAATGACTACAAGACACATACTACTGCAATTCTTATCTATTTTAAATATTTTATTTTTATTCTAATTCTTTATTATTTTTATTCAACTATCTTACTTGAAACTTAAAAAATATATCTTTATGAGAAAAACCTTGCATAATCAATAAATTGTTGAGTGTTCATGAGGACCAAATCCCAACAAAGACACAACAATTTCACCTACCACCCACTCGTATTAGTATCATCTTAATATTGAGTGGTGCAAACAAAAAAGCTTTTAGAAGAGCAATGAGAGTTTAGCACCTGCTACAACTATCTGAGCAAACAACTATGTGAGGCACAC
>KN361951.1:0-14847 GCA_000785685.1 Uromyces viciae-fabae
TTATGTAAAAATAAAAATAGATGAAAACTAGTCTTAATGATAAGAGTATAACCTGGAACCCATAATTCCAACAATTTTTCTTCTTGAGGAAATTCAAAATATAAATATCAAATAAGATTCCTGTCAGGTTATGAGATGAAACAATAATCCAATTAACCTAAAAAGTATATTTCTTATTTCTTATTTATTTTTTAATTTCTTTTTTCATTTAAAATTAATTAATTAATAATTAAAATTAATTAATTAATAATTAAAATTAATTAATTAATAACTAAAATTAATTAATTAATAATTAAAATTAATTAATTAATAATTAAAATTAATTAATTAATAATTAAAATTATTAAAATAAACAAAAAAACACTATTGAATTATTATCAAAAATTAAATACAAGGTGCTCACCAATTCGTATTATGAATTATGATCATTTTATAAAATAAAAATAATTAAAAATTAAATTTGCATACATGGCAAAATTTAACAATTAAAATTTGCATACATTGAAAAAAATTAATTAACAATTAAAATTTGTATATGTCAGCCTGTGAGATAAAATTGGTATCCAGACAGCCTAAGAAATACCCAAAATACTCAAAAAGGGGCTTAAAAATATACTAATGGTTCCTTAATGAATTTAATAAAGGACAAAAAGGCAAAAAATCGAAATTAATGTTTACATGTTACCAAAGAGAAGTTTAATTACATGTAACAACATCCTAGTAATAAATTATAATCCATAAAATAATGAGACATTATGTACAACTATTATAAATTAATTCACACAAAGAATACATAATAAATATGTAGAGTAATTC
The DNA here is from genome assembly GCA_000785685.1 of Uromyces viciae-fabae. Taxonomy (NCBI): domain Eukaryota; kingdom Fungi; phylum Basidiomycota; class Pucciniomycetes; order Pucciniales; family Pucciniaceae; genus Uromyces; species Uromyces viciae-fabae. Next base: position 817 of record KN361951.1, read on the forward strand.
AAATATAATTTCAGACATTTGAAATAACTTTATTGAAAAATTTCAAATATCTATATCTTGTCCACTTTTGAACGTTGGATATACATATTCCAAGAGTGAGAATGGAAAGAGATAATTGAAATTACTTCTTTTTGAAATCCATGACAACGCTGGATTCCAAAGAGCACCCAAAGGAAGGACTTAAGGATTCCCCTTGAACTCTAGAAAGATTATATATAGAGGGCCTCTTTTGCCCTCTTCCCACTTTAATCAGAGTTGTCAGATAATACAAGTAAGTATAAATATCTGTGTGCCTCTCCCCACATCCTATAGAGCTTCCCCTCTACCCTTTTTCCTGTGGATCTTCTACATCCACTTACTAGAATAGTATTTATAGTAGAGTTATTTCCAAACCCCCTCTGTACTTATTATTCTTTAAAAGCAGTTGCAGCAAGACTAACACCTCTGAATGCAGCCAACCTAATCAGGTGCTTTCCAACTATTTATTATTCCCCCCTTTACTTCCAACTCCTCTGAAATCATTTAAGAGTTGTTATTTCTTAAATAAAGATACTTTGTATCTTTAAAATCATCCATACAAGTTTCTTGCTGTTTGCCATCACAACCTTTGACATAAGAGACACCACTTGGCTAGTGGTACTTGTGTTATTAAGACTGACACTCTTATAAATAACTGCCATAGGTTTCAATCCTTGACTGTGGAGTCATTGTAAAACCTAAAAATACATACATAAGGACAGGGATAGTACTGAAAGGTTATTTTCACCCTTCAGTTTCATATCCAAGCCTTACATTTGGGGGCCTAACCAGGTTTTGAACTTTGCCTACAAATTTTTTTTTTTAAAAAAAATAAAAATATATAAAAATTAAGATAAGAGAAAAACACATTTATCAGCAGCAAAACAATTTTTTCTGATACATATTTTTTGTTTTGCTCTCTTCTCAAAAAATAACAATATCAGATTGATTTTTCTGATTTTAAGCCAATTTTTTTTTTTTTTGCATCTATAATCAATAAATTGCATTTCTAGCAAGACAAAAGAGAAGGCTGTTCAAATTTTTTACAAAACATTCCTAGAATAAAAAAAATTATTATATTTATGCTGAGGAAAAGAATTTTTTGCAAAAGGGAGAAGAGGAATTACTGAACAATTATTTTTTTCTTCTGTGGGGAAATAATTTTTGACCCCTCCAAATTATTCTGTGGTGAAATTCTCCATTTTGAATTTTTGAATTGCAAGTCACTACTTTGAGAAAGTTGTACAAGTAATTTAAAATTTACTGAATATAACCTTTTTTTTTACCTGCATTGATATTTCATAGAAAGCAGAATTTTTTTTGGAAACATCAGGAAAGGAATTATCCAGAGCTTTTAACGTGAGTAGAAAGAACTTGGAAACCTTCTTTCCTCTAAGTTGAAATTGGCAAAACTGACCGGTGACAAATCCATAAATAAATAGGCAAAAAGACAGATTTTGCTCCGTTTAAGCAAAAGATCATAGTTTTTTTTTTTTTCAAAGTGATCATATTATTTTTATTATCAGAAATTATATACAATAATAGAAATTTTTCTTTTGGAAATTTTTTTTAGAAGAAGAAATTGATACGTTTGGATTTTTTTTATGCAAAATCTTTTTTCTGACCCCTGCAAGCAGTACTGCAACGAGAATTTCTATTTTGAATTTTTTTTTTTGGAGGAAAATTGTGTATTCAAGTAATTTCCATTTTCCTGAATACATATCCAATTTGTTTTTCTAGTTTGTCAATATTGAATCACCGGCGCCAAGTTTTATTTTTAGAATAAAGAAAGAAAAAACAAAAACAACAAAACAAATAGAAAATTATAAAGTCCGACCGGTATAACGTTTCACGGTAGAACAAACTCATTTCGATAAATGAGACAACTACCAGTGTTTTTTTAGCAATAAAAAAATAGATAAGAAGTAAGCCTTCTTTAGTAAAAATAAATTATATAAAATACAAAAGAAGAATAAAAGAAATAAATAATATAACAATCATATATATATCAAAATAATAATTGTATATACTCACTGCCAGTATGATTGTATCAGATTCATACAACTGGTGTTATATCAGTTGGAAAAATCTGATATTATATCAGACAAAACTGGTATTTTATCTACCTTAAATGAAATTAGATCTACCTAACATGATATTAAATCTAAAGAAACAGACAATTCATCTACTCGGCCTATTTAATATCAGCACCTGTGATTTCATATCACATTTTTATGTCTGATGCAACTGTTTTGCCCATGGACATAATGTCAGTTAGAAAAATCTGATATAAAGTGATTTATATTGATATTAAATAGGTTGACTTGAAACAATATCCTCTATGATAGATATAATACCATTTTTGGTAGATTTAATATCAGCTCTAGTAGATACAATACCGGTTTTGCCTGATATAATATCACATTTTTTTGTCAGATTTAATGTCAGATTTGGGAGTCTGATAAAATCATCTTTGCGGTGACCATACTATTTTTTTTTCTTTCTAGTGTCAAGCGCTCTAATCACAGCAAGCAGAGCACCTAATAACCTAAAAGGCTCGCTCATACAGCTTCCAAGACAGCAGACCGAGTCTTCAAATCTTCCAAACTGCAGAATCAGTCAAAGCACGAGCAGAGAACTAATCATTTAGTTCATACGCTTGTAACTTATAGAATTTTTTTTATTGTTGATTGTATAAGATTTTTTTTTTTTTTTGAAATAAAAAATTAACATATAATCATAAAAAATAAAGATAATAAAAAATAAATAAATCATACTAAAAACAAAACAAAAATAATAAATTATCAAGAATATATTTTTTTTTGCAATGTCACCAACCAGGTCAGGCTGCGATTTTGATAGTGAATCAAACGCTAGCCAACCTGATCGAGGAACCACAAGGAAACGCGGTCCTGGTTGACCAACTAAGGCAAGCAAGGCCGCCGCAGCACAAGCACGGGCTGAGCAAGCCTCAAGTGAGGGAGGGGGAGGATCTAGAGGTAATTCTAGAGGTAAAAGCCCCCCCGCGTCCCAAGAGAGCTGCTGCGGAGCCAGTACAACTCAGGGGTTAGTACCCTTTGACCTAGACCCAGAAAAAACAGTGAAAATGACTGTTTCCTCATTTCGTAGCCTTGGATTGGGTGCAAATGAGGTCAATGGAGATCCTCTTGGCTGCAAAGACAGTGTACTTGCAAGCCAAGGGGGTAGGAGGAGTGAGATTCCTCCACCAATACCTCCAGAAGACTATAATATCCTTCAATGTAATGGGCAGGACCCTGAGCTGGAAGGAATTGATGGACATATTGAGACAATGGAGCCAATTCAAGGAACAAATAGTGGTAAGGGCCTTACAATCACACTTGCACCTTCAGAGGGAAGTGGTGAATTGGGACAGGCCTCCAAACGGGCCCCCCAATCAAGAGAGAACCAACTCCAGATTTAGGGGAGCAAGGGAAAGGGCAAGGCCTTATCCCAATACCAGGAGAGCCAGAGAGGAGAAAGTATTCACAGGAGTAATAGAAATTTTCCAGGGCTTAAGGGAATTAGAGATAGCCCACAAATCAACAAACCAATAACAGATCTAGAGTTAATTATTGTTTCTATAGCTAGAATAGATAAAAAAATATCTGATATGATGCCTGAATCTACTCAATTAAACAATATAAATAATATCTTATCAACACATACATCGGAAATTAAAGATCACACAAATCAAATTAAACTACTGAGGTAAAATCGCAAAATTATTATTAATAATACAAAAAGAACATTAGAAACAGAGGCTTCTAATGGTAAACTGTTCAGTAATCTTTGTGACCAAAAGATAAAAAATAAATTTACTAAATTACAAGTTAATGATAAAATTATTGATGTCCGAAAACAAATTGCCACTATTAAGGAAAATCAAGTAAGTAATATAGAGCAGATTGGCTATTTATGTGATTAGATGAAGGAAAAGATGCATGTATTTGAACAAAAAATGGACAAAATTCCGAAAGATATTGCAAAGAAAGATACTCCTCCACATAGAGCTGGTGGTATATTTGAAAGCACACCTGCACATATACCATATAAAATTAATTCTCCTGCTTCAATAGAAAGATATGTAGATCATTCTGTATCTTTAGGGGAAAGGAAGAGGAGTACTCATGATGATACAGTCAGAGAGAAAGATATACCCAGTATTAAACAGTGGCCCACCTTCAAGGGTGAAGGAGAATATGACCACATCAAATTTATTCAGAGAATTGATTTGTTTGTGGAAGATTTTTCCTTGAGTGATGCTGCAGTAACAGGAAGACTGACATGCCTTTTTAAAGGAGCTGCAAAGAAATGGTACATCAAGTCAAGAATGGAGTATGGTAAACGTTAATGGCCATGGTGGAGGAACCAGATCAAAGAAAAATGGGGAAATAATGCTTGGATGTATAAGATGGAAACTAAATTTTACCAAAGCATTTTTGATCCAGAAGAGGATACTCCCATGAAATGGTTCCAGGCACAGAAGGATAGACTATTGGCTGTTTGGCCTGATATGAGAGAGGAGGACCTTCATATAAGAATTTTGAAAAAATGTAGTGGTGATCTTGAGCATGCTATAAAAAGTAGGGCACCAAGAAGTGTCACCACAGAGGATTTGGTAAATATTCTGGAAGATATTACCACTAGGACTAATATTGGGAGGAAATATGTTAAAAAGGAGAAGTTTCAAGAATCAGACAGTAAGAGTAGTGATAAAGCTGTGATGGACCTTGAAAAAGAGGACTCAACCAAAAATGCTTTAACTGTAAAAAAAAATAGGACATACCTCTGACAATTGCACCCAGAAAAAAATTATTAATGCTATTCATGAGGAAGTGAAGAAAAATTCAAAAGATGAAGTACACTCTTCAACTGAACAGAGCTCTAATTAATCAGAGGAATCATCAGTGGAAGGAATTTGTAATGTGATTGATTTAGAATTTGATATGGCAGAGTTACAATGTGATTTTAATTTACCTCAAGAATGGGAATCAGAAATGCATAAAGATCATGCAACAGAAGAAAGGTTCATGAAGGCTAGACCAGCCAGAGGAAAAGGTTATATGGCTGGTAGAAATAATTTTGTTAGTATGCTTCTAAATGGGCAGGTGATTTCACTCCTGATTGATAGTGGTGCATTCTGCTCAGTAGTTTCAGGGAACTATTTGAATAGAGTACACCCCAATTATAAGGAGGAATTGATACCCATTTGTTGGAATGTAGAGTGGAAATACTTTATTTTTAGAGTATCAATCATCTGACACCTTGTCCAACTCATTGAATATTTTCTTCATCTTCTCACTCAAATAGCCTTTCAGCTTTGTCTTCACTTCAGGCTTTTCATCAAGAGTGGATCATCAGCGATACAGGATCAAGGCCCAAGGTTTCTTTTATTATCATTTCATTCCCAATATCTGTTTCTCTTCTACTCTATTCTGTTTGATCTTAATTCTAATTGTTTGTTATGTTGCAGTGTCTACCTGTAGTATTCTTCATTTTGCTTCTTATTATTCCTCTTCATTTCATAACATTCTTCTCAGTGTGTTCCTGTTCTTTTCAAGGGTAATTCCTTTCTTTATTTTGTCACACTCTTTCATTCTTATTATTTATTTTTATTTCTTATTTTCATTTCTTACTATTTAATCTTGCTGAATTGAAATATCTTTTCAAGACTTGAAATTTCTCACATTATCAGTATGGTCGCTCAATTGAAAAGGACAGGAATTGACCAATATGTCGGACTCTGAAGATAAACCGTCAGCTAAATCCAGTATTCCCAAACTGGACGACTTAAACTCTCTGTCATTATCAGGAAGAATGAGAGCACACTTACGTAGTGAAGAGCTCTGGGAAATTTGCTCTGGAGAAACGGAAAATCCCTCCAAGAAGAAAAAAGAACCAAGCTGCTAATATTCTTATAAGTCACTTAAGTGATAGTGCTTTTGACTCTGTCATCACAATAGATAATGAGGATCAACCTGCCGCTATTTGGCAAGCCATCACCAAAAGATTTGCATCAGAATTGGTTAATAACAAGGCCAGGGTATGGTTAAAATTCATGTGATTTCAATTTAGTGGTGACTTAAAAGAATACATTGCCAGCTGTTGCAAAAGGATCAATGAATTGGCCATCATGCAATTGGGTATTCCCGATGATATTATTTCTATCTCAATCTTGGCAAAATTATCTAAGGATCTGTGGAATGTAGTGGATAATATAATAATGTGTCAAAGTTTGGGCAAAGCTGCCATAAGACGTAAGTTAAAATTGGTTCAATAAAAAAAAAAAAGATTAATGATGAAAAAGGGACTAACAAGATAAAAAAAAAACCCTTACCTCCTATACCGTTACACAGGTAACGATGATCATGGAGAAGACATTTATACCACCGTGGCACAATCCAAACCTCTGGATGCAACCGGATGATGAAACTAGGCCCTATGTTCGTGAGTACAGTTGACGTTTGGTCCTGTTACCATGGCGCTTGCCTTCCAAGCTAGGGCTGATTCTATCATCGCTAACCCTGCTGATCATTTGATCCTTAAAAGGCAGCTTACGATTCATCAAGCATGCAGCACCTGCACATTCTCACTTCAATCTATTTTCCTCAAATATTCATACCCTTGTAAAACCTAAACCAAAGATCAACAAACGTATTTTCTTCTACCATCATTGCATAACTGCACCTTCTTATTCTTTCTTCATCTTCGTGTCACAAGAAGTTGTCACAAAACATTAAAATCCTTTAAACCATCGTTCATACACGTTATTCACTTTTTATCTTACTTCAACCTTTCCTCAAATTCTTTTTCCATACCTTTTTGCAACAAATACCGCTTTGTCTTAGGTATGCGGATATATTTTCATTAAATATTTTCATTAAGAATATCATCAATCTGTCTCATTCTCTGTTTCATGATTTGTCTTATCAACTTTGTTCTGTCTTAAAACAACCTTTCACATATTGTACTGAAATAACAAATTTGTCTTAGTCTTCTACAATTTTTCATAATGAACGAGACTATCATTTTCTTCCTAAGCAAGACATTACAGAAACTCGAAGAATTAGTTTACATGAAACAAATCCAAGATGAGCCTGGTGAAATCTCAAATACTCCTCAAAACAAAGCTTCATCTCACAAATCAGAATCTCCACGTAGTAGAAACCCGTACCCATGTTCACCCGGAAAACATAATCCAAAAGCCTATCACCCCGAATGGAATTGTTTCAAGCTTTCAGAAGAGGAAAAAATGGCAGCTAAACCAAAAGACACGGTGAGGAGGCAGAATACGAGGTCAGTGAGTTAGCCTGCGGTCTGGACACAGCCTCGTACTGTCCGCAGGTACCAAGACGAGCCCTAAAGACATGTAGTGCTCCTGTTGCCATCTCACACGACCTGGCCAGCTTGGCCATACATAACTTGAGATGCTCTGGTAGCACCTTGCACGAAGATTCTGCGTCAGAAGCCAGGCACTCATCTGCGGCAGTTGACACCTTCTGTAACGCCATGCCTATATCTAGGGTTTCGTGAACTATTCTGCCAAGAGCTGCGGGGTCCACTGACTTGTGCGGCGACGCGCTGTTGTTGCCACGGTATGACATAGTAAGTGCCCCTACAGCGTAGCTGTTCAACTTAGGTCGTGGACATGTTAAGCCATAAACGTCTAAAACGATGCTATCTCTAATGCTCTCTATTTCATTGCCGCTGTGAAAGAAGAATCTGATTACCTTGAAGTATTGGCTTATAACAACTTTGGAGTTGAAAATATCAAGTCAACAATTATAGACTCAGGTGCCTCACACCATATAATCAATGATCTAAAGTACTTCACTAAATCAAAAAATGTTAACATTCGAAGAAATACGGGTAATCATACTCATCGCATGAATACAGCGGAAATGGGTTTTGCCTATCTTAAAGATTTGTCCGGAAAAATCATTAAACTAGATAATGTTCTGTTCACTCCTGAAATGAACAGACCATTAATATCTTTAAATCAATTGTTCAATGAATCCTGCATTATCACAAAGGATCAATCAAACTTCAATTTAAACCTTGACAATAAAATAAGCATCTCCGGAAAAATCGTAAACAATCTATTCAAGCTTCAATCACCGTTCACTACTAAAAATGAGATCTACTCCTACAACTTGGTTGTGAAGTCGGTTGATTGGAATTCTAGACTTGGGCATCCAAATGAAATTTACCTTAAGAAGTTGATACCAGAAGCTGATCACACCAAGCCTTGCAAAACTTGCAAAATGTGCAAGGGCACTAACCTTCCCTTTTCTGGCAAATTCAACCCAGTTACAGATTTGCTAGATGTAAGAATGCGCTGTTTTGTTGTGTCACAAAAATGTCACAAGTCTGACGCGGGGATTTTCTTTTCTGTTCAACTTTTCATTTCATTTTCTTTTGTTTCAATTTTTTTTTTTTTTTTTTTGTTCTTCTTTTCATTCTTATTCTTTTCTTCAAACTCATATTCAACTCATTCTCAAAATCTCAAATCAAAATCACACTTCACCAAATCAATTCAAATAAACAAATAAATCAATCAACTCAAAATTCATTTTCATCGAACATCGCCTTCCAACTTGTCCTTGGTGAGAACAAGAAAAATTAAACATTGTTTTAATAAAAAAAATATCTTTTTGCTAATTTTCTTTTCCTTCATCTTAAATTCCTTAGCATAAAAATAATATTGTCTTGATTGTCTTGTGTCTTCTTCATTCATTCAACTTAAAACATCAATTGTTGGTTTCTCGTTTCATTCTTCATTTCTTAAAAAAAACTATGTTGTTGACTTTTCATTTTTCAGTAGCATAGTCTCCTTTAGTAAAAAAAACTCTTCAATTCTTAATCAAATTCCTTTACTAGAGACCATCCACTTAGATCTGGTTGGCCCATTTGAAACTCGTTCAGTAAGTGGGTGCCAGTATTTCCTCACCATTGTCAACCAATTCTTGGGCTTGAAGAAAGTCAGGCTTCTGAAGCATAAATCTGAAACGCTCAGTAGACTTGAAGATTATTTTGCTTGGGCGGAAAAACATACTGGAAAAAAAATTAAGAAAATTATATCTTGCAATGGCGACAAATTCTGTGGTCTATTCTTTGAGGATTTTCGCCAAAAAAGAGGTATCTCCCACCAATTTTCTCCACCATATACTCCTCAGAACAACGGCATGGTGGAGAGATCAAACCGCTCTATACTTGATAAAGCAAAATGCCTTTATGCCCAAACAAATTTATCCCCAAGATACTGGGCCAAGGCTGTCATAACAGCAACCAATTTATGCAATCTTCTTCCATCCAGTTCTTGTCAGTTCCACATTCCTTACAAATCTTTCTTTCGAAAGGAGATGAATCTCAACAAGCTTTGTCCCTTTGGGTGCTTATCATATGTCCTAATTCCAGATTCATTCCGTAAATCAAAACTTGCGCCTACAGTCAAGGAAGGAATCATGCTTGCATATGCAAAAAATTTTTTGTCCTATTGGATCTTGAAGACTGCCTCAAAAACAGTCTGCATTTCTCGGAATGTCAATTTTGATGAAAAATAATTTCCCTCACTCTGACTCTAATTTCCATTTTAGTCCATTTGATCACATGGGTCACATTGAAAAGGAAGAATCCAATTCAGAAAATCTTCCTCGTTTTCCTGAAGAACCGTTCTTAAGTCGACCATCTAAGGAAATCATTGGGGACAAAATCCCAGAACATATACTGTCTCACAATCAAAGGGAGGCACTAGCTGAAACAAATTCCAACTCCGTTGATTCTGAGATCTTAACTTTTGACAATGTTGAATCTTCTCCAGACAAAGTTAAATGGCTCAAAGAAATTATATCAAAAGAAGTATCTAATATCAAATCTTATGATGTGTGGGACGATAAATCAAAAGAAGAAAAAACCCTAAACTGTACTTGGGTCTTCAAGGTCAAACCCAAGTCAGAAAATAAACTTGAAGAACATAAAGCCAGATTATGCATACAAGGCTTTAACAAAGTGTTTGGCGCTGATTATAATCTCACCTTTTCTCCCACTGGTAAACTTGTGTATCTCTGAATGCTGATTGTGTTTTCTCTGCAAAATAATCTAAAGTTCCATTAAATTGATGTTAAGTGCACATTCCTTAACGCTCCGCTTCAAGAAAGGATCACGCTAAACCCTCCTCCTGGTATTAATTTTGGAAAAAACAAACTCTTGTTGTTAAAGAAAGCACTATATGGCTTGAAGCAAGCCCCAAAAGCTTGGCATCTAAACTTATCATCGTGGCTCCTCTCCGTTGGGTTCAATCAAAGCTACACCGAACCTTGTGTCTTTTGGTCATCAAATACTTGGTTGTACGTCCATGTGGAAGACATTGCTATTTTCAGCGCTGAACCTGACATCTTCAAAAACATGATAAGCAAGCCGTTCAATACAAAAGATTTAGGAGAAGCTAAACATCTTTTAGGAATGCAAGTGCTTCAACAAACCAACTTTATCAGGCTCAACCAGACTCAATACATCAATGAAACCACATCTAAATATGGATGCTTACATGAGTCGCTGCTTGCAACTCCTATGAAACCAAACTCTCAACTTGTGAAAGCCTCTAAACTTGAAATTTCTGAATTAGAACAAACTAAAAATCACTACCGGGGTCCAGTAGGTGCCTTGTATTATTTAAGCGTTATGACTTCTCCAGATATCACATTTGCTGGTGGATGCCTATCCCATTTTTGCAAGGAACCTGGAATCATTCACTTGAATGCAGCTATTTCTGTTCTTTGATATTTAAAAGGGTCTAAAGACTTTGGAATCACCATCAAGAAAGCTGAGGCCTCTAAATGTGAATTTACCACATATGTTGACGCTAGCTGGGCAAGTTGTGCTATCACCAGAAAGTCTACAACCGGATCATCCTTTGGAAAGAAAATTTAATCTCTTGGAGTTCAAAGAAACAGGCAACTGAATCACTCTTGTTAATGGAGGCTGATTACATTGCCATCTGTGAATGTCAATTTTCTGAAATAATTTCATGATTTTCTTGATTCCAGGGGGTCTGATTGTTTTAACCCCTTTCCAAATCTATACTTTTATTTTTATTTTCTTATTTTATTTGTTTCCTGAGTCTTTGTCTTCTCATCATCTTTCTATCTATCAAAGACCGAATCTATTATCTGGAGCCTCAATAGTCTTGGTATTTAATTTCTTTCTTTTTATATTTTAACTTATTTCATTTATTCTTCTTTATTATTATCATTATTTTTATCACTAACATCTTGTCTCAGTTGCCTCTTTATCTATCTTCCATCTTCATTTTCTCTTCAGCATTATCTTATAATCCGGAAAACTGTCCTTTAGGTACTATTTTCTTTTTCCTTGTTTTCTTTATGTTTATTTTTATTGTATTCTATTTACTGAAAGCCTATTGGTTATCTACTAGCTCTTGGAAACTTTGCTGCTAACTCTATCTATCGTTTCAGCAACCTGGGTTCTAGTCCTTGTCTAGTTTGACCCAAGTTTTTAGTTACATATGCATCTAGTATAACCAATCTATATATGTGCAACTACAACTGAAGGACAGTTGCTCCTCTATTTTTTTTCAATTCATCATATCAATAACAAGCTCTCATCACGCCTACTGAAGACAATCTTGACTCTATCACAAAAACCATACCTCTTCTAGATTCATCCAATTTCAATGAATGGTTTGTCAGAATACAACTCTATCTTAAACACAAGAATCTTTTAAAATATTGCCTAGAAGAAGCAGATCCTAATCTCTCTGGTGCTGCTGAAGTCAATTCCAATTCTGAGAGAACAGAAACTTCTTTGATACTTATTTCTAGAATTGGCTCTCTGAAGCTTTTGATGCTTTCAATTCCAATTCTGAGAGAACAGAAACTTCTTTGATACTTATTTCTAGAATTGGCTCTCTGAAGCTTTTGATGCTGTTATTGATATTTAGAATGCTGAAGATCCCTACTTTATATGGAAGAACATCTTGAACAGATATGCCTCTGAGTCTTTCAACAATAAGGCACGTGTTTGGTTAAAATTTATGCGCTTGGAATGGAATGGGGACCTTAAATTATTCATACAAGAATTCAGAAAAATGTTAAATGAAGTCTCTCTTGTTAAATTAGGTGTTCCTCCCAACGCTCTCTGTTATTATATTCTGGCCAAACATCCCAAGAACATGTGGACCATTGTTGATACTCTTGTCTTAAATGAAGCTCTTGTCTCAGTCCCTGAAGCGACTCTGTCTAAACTTCAAGAATTTTTTTACTCTGAGGAATCTAGAAATATTGATAAACCTGCTGAATCAATTGAAGTAAAAGAATAGACTGCTACATGCAGCTTTGTATCAAAATTCTCATCCTAAGAAATTCTTTGGAAGAAATACTAATTGTTGTTCTCAAGGAAAGCAAAATCCCCTCTCTGCTCACTCTGAAGACAAATGCTGGCAACTTCATCCTGAATTAAAAAACACTAAATCAGCTCAAACTCATTCTTCTGAAGTTCAACCTAGCTTTAACACTGCTGTAGCTATTGATCCTGTTTGTCTTAACTCTGAAGTCTAATAAGAGTAAAACTTTAAGGTAAAATTTCAATCAGCAAAAATAAGAAAAATAAGAAACAAATAAGAACATATAAAATAAAGAAAAACAAGAACAAGATAATAAATAAATAAATAAGAGTAGTGTTCTACCTTTAAGGACAAGATCCAAGAATAATAAAATTAAGAAGAACTAGACTGAGTTGGAGGAATGATTTTGCTGATTGATTAGTGAGACTAATCATAATAATAATAATAATGTTTTAGAGTTGAGTATGATAAAATAAAATAAAATAAAAATAGAAATAAAAATAAAATAAGAATAAAAAATACCAGAGCTGATGTGTTTGATTATAATTCTAATCTTTAAGTCTGAATATAAAAATGACAAGGAAAATCTGGATGAGACTGATTAAAAATAAATAAAGTTAATGTGCTGTAAATTTGAATGTTGAATGAGTTGAAATGAATAAATACCAAAGTCTTCTTTCCAGTTCACAAAGACCTTCTTATGATTGTATCAGAAATAGAAGATGAAAAAAAAATTTCGTTGCTAAACCCCTAATTTCAATTTTTTTAAACCCCTGGCAAATTGACTGAATAATTTTTAAAATAATACAAAGTTAACACACCCCCATGCTTTATGGCGCTAGACCATAAAGCAGAAAGTACTTCAGAGCTCGAGTAATAGAAGTTTTTCCAACTGGTTTGGTCAAAAAATCAGCTAAGTTCATTGTTGTTTTGACGTATTCTAGATGAATTTTCTTCATTTTTATCTCATTTCTGATAAAGTGAAATTTTAAAGACATATGTTTTGTTTTGAAGTTGCTATGGTTTGACTCATTATTTGCTAATTCAATGGCGCCTTCATTGTCTTCATAAATTGTTGTTGGTGATTTAAATTGTATATTAAAAATTTTCATTATTTGCTAATTCAATGGCGCCTTCATTGTCTTCATAGATTGTTGTTGGTGATTTAAATTGTATGTTAAAAATTTTGTTCAATAAGATTTTGATCCACATTAATTCTTTTGTCACGTCACATATAGCTTTATATTCAGCTTCAGTTGATGAGAGAGAAATAGTTGCCTGTTTCTTAGAGCGCCAAGATATCACATTATTATTAAAAAGAACTAAACAGCCAGAAACAGATCTACTAGAATCAGGGCAATTTGCCCAATCAGCATCAGTGTACCCCACAAGAGTATTTGAATTAGATGAATTTTTTCTAAGTTTAATTCCTAAATGTTTTGTGTACATGAGATATTGAAAGATTTGTTGCGCAGCTTCCCAATGATTTATTCCAGGATTAATCAAAAATTGAGATAAGGAATTTACTGCATATGTAATATCAGGTCTAGAAGTAGTGCTCAAAAAATTTAGCGCTCCCACTATTGTTCTAAAATTAATTCCAAGTTTTTTAAATTGTTCAATTTCATCTT
>JNCO01004145.1:0-15641 GCA_000785685.1 Uromyces viciae-fabae
ATTCCTAGCCATATATCTAATCCAAATCCTAATTCCAACATACAATTCTTCAACAAGATAGTCTTCTCTCTTCAAGTGGGAAGTAGTAGTTCCTGTTTTCTTTTTACGAGTGTTGTCATCTGAAGAGTTTTGAGTTGTTTCTTTTTGACTTGGGTGATTTTTTTGGAGAGAGAACTTGTTTTAGTTGTTGTTTTTTTCTTGGTGGCCTTTTTTGGGATGAGTTTTTTAGGTGGGGATTTTTTTTTGGGTTCCATTTAAGTAAAGGATTTATTTGGAAGTGGAAATAGATGATTTTTTTTTTTAAAAAAAAGGAGGGGTGAGTCGTGGAAGAGTAATGGCTGGCCTGATTTTTTGGAGCCCCTTAAAATGTAATTTGGCTTATGAAAATTGGTAAATATGTTATTTTTTTTATCTCAATACTTGACACGTCCTGATGGGAAAAAATTAAGGATTTGGGTTTTTTATCAACGGATTTGAAAAGTGTGGATTTGTTGAAAACAGTCAATTATGTAATTGTGGATTTGGACATAATAGCGGGGTTCACAATATGCTTTTCTGAGTAAGATTTTAACTTGCGACCCGTAAGCTGCGCCACGGCTGCGGGCTAAAAATTTTGTGCTAAAAAATTACCAATTCGATGCGACCGCAAGAAAATTTTAAGACCGCCCCCCCCCCCCATGGAAACAGTTCTGGTCCCCCTTAATTTATGATAAAATTTTATCACCAGAAAAGGGTGACCAGTAACCGTTTATGGATGCTGGTGATATTTCTGGTCTAAAATTTTAGGCTGAATTTAAGACCAGAAATGTCACCAGCAAACATGAATTTTATCAGCCACCAGCACGCGGAAATTCTATTGTGAACCCCGCTAATTGATACACCCTAATCATTATTTTGCAAGTTTCTCTGTCATGCATAGTTGTGGTATAAACTCTCTCCATGTGCACTCATGGGGAGTTTCATTTATTTTTTAATATGTCACAGGGTTGTGAGATATATCCTCTTTCTTTATATTTACATAAATATAGGAAATAAAGGTAATTTTTGATGAAATGAAAATCATTCGAGTTTGAGCCTAAAATTCTTTTAAACCAATTGACCCCAGCTCCTCTTTCAACAAAACCCCTTTTCTCTTCAAAAATTCTCAGTCTTGCAGTCTCAAAAAGTCAACACTTATATCCTAATTCAGTGGTAGAAGTGTAAACTGAATGTTTCTGTTTTGATTTCCAACTTATAAGATTGCCAGAGTAGAGACCAATATATCCTGTGATTGTCTTTTGAGTTTTCAAACAGTTTGCCCAATCTGAATCCAAATATTTTTGTGAATTCTGCGTTATTCCCTTTAATCACAAGTGATGATCACAAAGTGGTTTTTTATCTTCAAAAGATATTTCAAAACTTGCATACCCACATCCCAATGTTTCATTCAAGGATTTTCCAAGAATGGATCAACTTCTAACAGCGTAAGTGATATCTACTCAGTCTTGTGGCTGTAATTAAAACTGAGAGAAACAACCAGCGTAAAATAAAAGAAAATGAAAGTAAGAAATAAACATAAAGGTTTATTTTTCACTCCTTCCTGCTTCTTTTTTATTTTATATTGTTGCATTGTTTTTTTTTTCTGTTCCATTTTATTTTTTTTCATTCCTTGTTTTTATCTTTTCATTCTTTTTCCTTGTAATTTCTGGTATAACGTACAAGCATTTATTTGGTCAACAACATTGACATACTCATGCTCATGAATCCGGCTGACAAATGTGCTTCAAAGTACATCAATACCTTTTAATTAGAAATCCAATCGGTTGTAAATATTTAGGGAATGTTAAGGCTGCTAGCTAAAAACAACGAAAGAAGACAGGGAAGCTTCAAACATCGGCCGTTTTACAATGACACCTTTGATCTGACAAAATGAGTTTTTGTGAATAAATAAATACATATAGTGCGAAAGCTCTCTGTTTGTTTGTTTGTTTGTTTTTTCTTAAAAAAAAAGTGTTGATATCCTTTGTGGACAGCCTGAATGGTATTAACGGCTTCGCTTAATGGCTGGGATATTCATTGTCCGTTGGGCATAGCATCTCCGATTCTCCAACCTCACGGCACCCACCAAGCTCTTTGACTCCGACGGTGAGATGGGCTAAATTCACCCGCATTTACGGTGGGTATGATTGTTTTATTGACTCCGCGGTGATATCTCCCTTCAATAGATTATTATCATCAACTTGATCACATACTGATCCGTTGAACTGACGGCTCCAATCCCTATCAGACTAGTTTCTGAAAATCCCATGTAGATAAAGGATTATCCAAGTTGATAAGATTTTTTTTCTGCTGAAGAAGAATGACCTTTGTTGAAGAGCTGCAGTCTGTGAATGTATAGATGACTGTGTTTATTGGGGTGGATTCAATTGAGTTGAACGGTTGGGCTGAGGGGTTTGTTTTATAGTGATTGTTTTCGTGTAAGAAATTATAGTTCCCAGATGGATATTTAAGTAAAGTGTTCTCTTGATAAAAAAAAAATATTTTAAGCTCGCTTTAAAATAATGAATTCTTCTATTCCATTCAATCAAAATCAAAATTCATCATTTCAAAATACCTTTAAGCTCGCTTTAAAATAATGAATTCTTCTATTCCATTCAATCAAAATCAAAATTCATCATTTCAAAATACCCAAAAAACTAAAACTAGAAATAAAAATAAAAATAAAAATCAAACTTCTTGCTTGAAAAATCAAAACCAGTCATCCTCTTCAGTACCAATAGCTACTAATTTTGAATTTTCTTCAGACGGTTTACTACATCATCCCATTTGGAATTCTCAACTACCATCCAAAATAGAAATTCCAAGTTTCCTCAAGTCAGCGCCTAAACAAGAGATAAACTTAAAAACAAATCACTTTAATCATCCGATTCAGTTAGGCCCCGAGTCAACATTGAACTCGAGAGCAAAACCCTTTGAATTCCAATTAAATTTAAACTCAAATGTAAAAACTACAAGAACTCCATTGAAGCCAAGATTATCATCTAATTCTAATTTCAACACACCTTTAGATCCAGAATTAGCTTTATTACAATTATCATCTGAATCACATCATCTTGATTCTCTCAAACATTCCTCCCAGAACGCTCCCATATTCTCTAGTGAAGCTTTAAGACATTTACCTGGTCATTTCCCTCAGAGAAGTGTCCTTGGTAGCATTGTTAGTCAGCATGCTCAAAATTTCCCCGAAAAGGCTTTTTTAGATCCAAAATTATATTTGAACGTTAACACTCCGTTCAGCGCTCTTATATGCGGTCTTCAAGGTTCTGGAAAAAGTCACAGCGCTTCAGTAATTTTGGAGGGATGTTTATTAGTCGATAAACGCATTGGGACTCTTCCTAAACCGCTTAGTGCTCTATCGTACGTTTTAATCAATTTTTCTACTGCTGCCACCGAGCCTTCTTTTTTTTTTATTCGATTTGATTCTCTTATATGATATAAATTATAAATTTATGTTTCCTAGTTTACATTATGATGTGGGAAGTATCAATCAACCTTGCGAACCTGCTTATCTTGCAATGCCTACCCAAGCTGCACTTGAACAATCAAAAATACCAGTAGCACCAGTCACGGTCCTTGTATCGTCAGTTGTTTTTTTTTTTTATAGCTTTTTTTTTCATCAGAAATCGAGTAGTTCACTGATGAGTTTACTGTTTCTCTTTGTCTGCCTCATGCCCTGATTGAAAATTAGGCCTACTTGTCTTCAAACGATGAAAAAGATTTATGCCCCCTTGAAACGTGTTGAGGTTCGACCGTTTTACCTCTCCACCGGAAACTTAAACTCAGGTCGAATGTTATCTTTGATGGGATTTGATGTTAGCGAGGTAAGCTACCTTATTAAATGCAACATTTTTTTTCTCATTGAAAACGTCCACATTTATCTATACTTATTTATGTATAATTGATTATATCAGTTTATGCCGTTATATTTGCAAAGAGCCATGTCAATTCTGAGACAAATGGGTGCAGATAGATTTGATTACCAAGGTAGATTCTCGGGTTTTTCTTACATGACTGGCAAGGCCGTCACACTGTAGCTAACCGCTTTCCTCTTTCTTTTTTCGAAAATGCCTAAATGTATTGACATAAACCACAAGTTTTTAAAAACATGATGGCCCGCGAGGATTTAAATGATGCTCAAAGATGTTGCTTTCAAATGAGAATGGAAATGTTGGATTCCTACCTAACCACCAAAAAATCCACAGATGTAACTTCTTACTTCAAACCAGGTCATTTGGTGGTAGTTGATTTACGTGATCCTTTCACTACTATATCCTTGGTCACTGCGTTATTTGAAATAGTGGTTGGGTTATTCGTTGACTGTAAGATGGATACCGGCAAGATCTTGTGTGAGTGGGCAAATAGTAAGAAAGAAAGTAAAGTTTATGAATGACTCACTTTTATTTTTTTGGTGTGCCTATGGTCTATCCAATCCAGTATTAGATGAGGCGCATAAATATTTGAATTCGAACGCCAGTTCGACTCGATTTACCGAATCAATCACATCTTTGATTCGACAACAAAGGCACTTTGGAATTCGAACTATCATTTCCACTCAGGAGCCGACGGTGGTACCCAATTCCATTTTAGAATTGGTTTCTTTCTTGATTTTACACCGTTTCACTTCTCCAGCTTGGATAAAACATCTCAGCAAACATATCTCTGTTGATCAGAATGCAGATTCGAATCAGGATTGGCCTGCAGCTATCTCTACGCTTGGATTGGGTGAAGCGGTGTTGGTCTCACCTGCTGCATTGAGTACTAAAACAGGCAATCTTTCTGTCGCACCTCTCTCGAACGGATATCTTATCATTCGAACTAGAAAACGACTGACTTATGACGGCGGCGTGTCTATCATCGCATATAACGCCTAAATGATCTACTTTGCGGTGACTGGTTTGATGAAAACTTCGTTTCTGTATAAAATCATACAATTGGAGAACAACTTTTTCCTTTTCTGATCGCGTTTGATTTTTTCTTCTTATTCACTACAATTTCTTCTTGCTGTGTAATATCTCATAATCATGATGAATCAACGTTAAGATTTTCAGATTTTCTTGTTTAAGGTAAACAATTGTATATAGTTGATTATTGCGCGCTCTATTTGAGTCACAACTTTATGAGAAAAATTCCATTTTCTCCTGAGAAATCAGGGTAGAGTTGAGTTTAACATTTTCAGATCGGGTTGGCGTACTGAGTTTTTTATTACAATTAACACTTGCTGAGCTCCCAATGTTCAAATCAAAACAAAGTACTGTAAACAATTATTTCGGGTTGAACAAATTCATAAAATTTGGTCAATCCGAGTGTCACAAGAGCTCAATTTTAATATATTTGCTTAAAGCAAAAAAAAAACTCTCGTTGATTTTGAAGATCAAACTATTGGATAGCAAATTGCTTTCTTCGTTTTGAAAATTTAATTACGTTCCAATTGCATTGAAAGAATACAAAAAGAAATGAATGAATGAAAAGTCTACATAGCATAAGCACTTGACCCAATACTTCAAAATTGGAAATGGTTTGCTGAATTATTCAAGATTAAAGGATTTGATGGATGAAATAGATGGTCCTCTTGATGTTCTTAGTGGGTTCAAGATCCAGAAGTTAAGATAGACCACTCAGCGATGCTCAATAACTTATCATTATTTTGATGGCTCTTGGTATCGATGAATTGATAGGAATTTTCAGTGTAAACAGTGAGATTGGAGTGGCTATAGAATCTGATCGGCTGGTCAAGTTTGTAGAACTGCCAACCCTTTTGGCTTGTTTTTTGGTCTTCATTACTTGATTTTTTGAATCCGACATGATTACCTTTGAACGATGTAAACATGTGACTTGATTTATCTTGCTCAGCGTCGAAGAAGTTAATCGTAAAATCGGTGAAATTCGAATTTTGGAAACCAAATCCAGTAATCAATTGCGACCGGAATTTAGTGTTTAACTGAGCAGTTACCGTCGCTGGTAAATCAGATGGAACCCAACGGGTTATGGATGAACCGTCTATTGCAGATAGAGGGAATTGACTTGGTATGTAACTTCGATCTGACTTGATTGGTTGGCATTCAACTGCGTTGGTTAGAGGTGCAATCTTGTTGGCGATCGTCCTGGTATCTCCGACGTTGAGTTCGAATGTACGACCTGATGATACAATTTTAACTGGTATTGCAGATTTACTGTATGTCGGGTCAGCATCCAGAAGTGATCCAAAACTCGGACGAGCTATGGTAGTATGAGTTTGATTGGATTGCGCCTGGATAGGATGCCCATGCCAGTAAACCGTACGATACCTGAGTGAGGTTATTTGTGGCGGCAATGAGGGATCAATCTCGAAGAAATCAAGATTGAAACGAAGACCAAGATAGCCGTTGATCGGAACTCGATAATTGCCACCCATCCCGGTTAAGAATGGGAACGCCGGGTGAGTTCCACCATTTTTTGAAGAGTCATCAATCATCTGCTCGCTAAACTGAAACCATGGTGCTCGAATATATGGCTCCGAACTGAATAAATCGAAAGTGTAGGAAGAACAACCAGAAGGTTGAAACCTGTTACTAACAACACTATAAACACCATAGGTCATGGCCGGTCCATCGGGTGACTGTTTGGCGCCATAGTACTGCAAATTCGCAAGCGAATAAGGATTAGGATAATCTAGGAAGTCATCTATCAAGACAATATCGGCCTGCTTGATGACCGTGGTATCATTCATCCCATCATATTCTCGTATGATACCGTTCTGACTATCGATAGGAATGTGGATTTTTTCGGCTTGCTCTGACCAAGCTGATTTAGCTTCAAGACCGAATTTGTTTCTCAGGCGATTAGCGGTTCTTAAATGAGTCTTGACCAAAGCCATTGTGTACGCTGGGTTGTCAACAAAATTAGCGTATTCATCCTAAATTTTTCAAATATAGGAAAGTACATGAGTCAATCTAATTCTAGCTCATTGGGTATGACCTTTCATTCGTACAGCAAATACTTACTGGATCAGTCCCATTTTTCAACATGAATTTGTCATTAGGAGCTTTCGACAAAAGGTTACTGAAGAAACTAGCAACCGCGTCATAAATTGGGTGTAGCTTGATTTTGAAGAAATTCCAATTGCCAGTGGCTACTAGATGATGTAAAAAACTCAACCCTATGTCACCGTTAATGTGATACTGGTAATCAAAGCAAGGTCCGATGCCTGTACAGTTACCAAATCGAGCACTTGTCCATGGATAAACGGCATCTTCAGATGAAAATTGATTACTTCGATTTTGAGAGGAACTGAATGCCATCTTGACATTTTCTCTCGCCTGAGGAAACATTTTCACCCGATAGTTAATGATCTGTTGCGCTGCCGTCGGATGTGTGAGGGTCAAACCCGGGGCCATCCACACGTCTGCATCCCAAAAGATCAGTCCGGCATAACAAGAAGAACCCAATCCACAAACTGAGATACTGCCATCGTTGAGCCCGGTGGCGCTCTTGATCAGGGCGATAGCGTTTGGGCCGACGGTATTCTGGAGAAGATGAAACGGATTCGTTACGGCCAGAATTTGAAGATCAATGAGGTTTGGGTTGACCGAGGTATTGTTGACGGTTAAATCGTAATCATCTACCGACTCTGGAGTCATGATTGAGTTCCATTCCTTTTGATGAGAATCTAATTGAGATGCGAACCCCTCTTCAGCGCCAGCAAGGGAAGAATGCAATGCAACAGTCTGAGGGTCCAAGAAAGCATCGGTTGAAGCAGCTCCAACATATTTTTCAAAGACAACGTGTTTATCCCGGATTAACTTCACATTAGCCGCTTGTGCAATTGTTGAGGGACTAGAGCTAATAATGTTTGGATCTTGAAACAATTCGCTATGAGAAAAGGCATCGGACCTCAAGCTTGAGCACACGTGTGCAGTAATGTTACTGATCCCTACGGGTCTGACAGCGGAGCAAATTGTTGACGTGTGAGAATGATGTTGTTTATCCAAAAAATCCGTTCGAACGGCACAATCACCATCCAGAACGTCTATGACGGTGATTTCAGTATCATCCGAAGAATTGATCTCAAGCCGAATGGCTGCTCTATTAACATGAAGCTTGTGAACAAACATTGAATATTCAACTGAAAGTCTGTTTTGACCATCGTGCATCCAGTCGAACTTCCATTTCATAAGACCTGCCTTGAGATCAAGGGTAGATTGGAAATTCTTGACTAAATTTGGATCGGTCGATGCATCCAAAATAGCAGCTTTCGTCTTGATGAGAAGACCTGACCAATGTGGCAAACCACTGATGATACTCTCACCACCATATTGATTGAGCCAGGCAAAATTGGTCGAGTTAGCCCTAGGTTGATAGTTGTAGAAATTTGCAATGGTAGCAAAAGTTTGCCGTTGATCAAAGAGTGGCCAACCATTAGTCGAGCCTATACGCTCTTTTTCGAAGAAAGGACCCAAAGCGGCCAGATTGATTCCAAAATAACCATTAGCAAGAGACATTCTAGTTTGATAGTGACCTTGATCAAGAACAGTCGTAGTGAGTTTCCAGTCATGATTGTGCCATTCAACCCGCGGGAAACGAGTTTGGTAGATGCCATTGGAGACATTGGAAGACCAAGCTCCAAGGATGACGCCAAGCCAAGTTAAGACACAGAAACTTGAAGGAAGCATGATCATGAAGCGAAACAGAAGTGAGTGGATGAGGTGCTCAAACCATCACCCGTACGTTTATAATTCAAGAAATCCACCTTCGAAACAGTCAGAGTGACTTTCTGCACAGCAATCTCACATCATCACACGTTGAACTTCTGTAGCGACGCCGATTTGAGTTACATAGTTCACACAATCTCCGACATGTAAATACATATTTATGTCAATCTGGTAGTTACTAGAATTAGACCCGAATATCCGGTAGTAAGACATATCCGACACCTGAGGATCTGTCGTTTCCCAACGGAGCTCCGCATCATACCCCTAGCAGCCATAAATTCTCATCAGCTTATCAATAATCAAATCCCTTCTCAAAGAAACTCAACAACCTTCCAAAAAGGCCTGTGGTTCCCAATGTCCAAAAATACTATGTACTGCTACAGGTGAAGTTTCTTTGAATGCAAGCTTGTGGGTTCAGGGCATACCCTAATGCCAATAGGTGCATTTATGATATTAAGTATTCGGGTACTAGTCTTGAAGCAGGCTTTAAGGTTGGGAGCTCTAAATAATCCTATTTGCATGGTCTAAGTGCAGCATGAATCCATGCAGTAGTCTCCTTAAAAACACTTATATCATCTCTAAAAAAAGAAAAAAAATCAAAATAACATTTAAAACTACAGAAAAAAAAAGGAATGTACCAAAATTAAAGAATTGGAACTAAGAAAGAGCTATTATTAAAGGTGAATGAAAAAAATAAGGAAAAAAATAAAAAAATAAAGTGAACAAAAGGTAATATTTTGAATACACTACAAAAACAAAACAAAAACAAAAATGGACAAAGAGGAAAAGAAAACATATTCCTTAACGAACGAGAGAAGGAGTTAGAAAACAAACAGGTGTGATGAATATGAGCTGTAAGATCAGGTTTTTTTCATTGTAGCATATTGAGAATAATGGCGATTAAGAAGTGGTGAGTTTTGAGGGGGATGAGGAGAGGAATAATTATAATTTTGGTTAGGATTGGGGTGATTAAGGTAATGATTTGAAGGTAAAGGTAGAGGGTGATTAAGAGGAGAATGGGTTTGATTCATATTCATATTTTGATTTTGATGAGGGTGATGAGAATGTTGATTGGTAATATGCAATACAGCAGGAGGTAAAAACGATAAAGGCTTTTTTAACCGTAATTGGATTAATTTGGATTCAGCTGAAAATATAATTTGATGGCGAATGTTATGTGGCAAGTTGGATGATTGATTTAAGAGTTGTGGTGAATATCCTGGTCTTGCTCCTATATTCATCCTTTGATTTTCTTCCGCTTCGGGTTGTCGCGCTGCGGCTGCTGCAAGAAGTGGCGCAGATGTTGAAGGGGGAGCATCCGAGAATAGATGACTAGAATTCAAAAAAGAAGCGCTTGTATTAAACTCAAGCGAATAATCTTGTCTTGCAAACAAAAGCACTTACCGAATGTTAGGTCCGGGAATCACCTGGACCAAAACCCCAGTATTGACATGTCGAATCTCAATAAAACTCGGATCAAAGGCCAATACAAATGGATAATGAAGTGCTTCGTTTTACAAAAAAACCAATAATAAATTCAAAAAGCTCCCGTCAGTTGTGTTGAAAGAGAGAATCTGAGGTAAATCACTGACCAAAAGCAGTTGGATTGCCTTCCCATTGAACGATCCAATCAAACCTAGCCCTCCATCCACTTTTAGTCACCTACATGAAAGAAAGAGTGATTAGATAAGAACAAAAGTGATGCTTACAGAATACTTACGTAAAAAGCAAATTCATCATAACACAGTAAAAATTCAGCATCAATTCTATATATGGCAATGGGTTTAACCGATTCTCTTTTAGAAACGAAATCTAACGAATGATCTGCTGGATCTAATAGACCTAATACATCTAGACTTTCCAAGTTAACTATTTCGAATCCTTTATTGCATCCAATACATAATTTTGATTTTAAAAAATGTACTGAATTTGAAACTGTTGGTATATAAAATTCCTGTATAAAGATAATTAGTCAAAAATTATCCATTCATTATGTGACAGGAAACTCTCAAACATAAATAGAAAAAGACTCACCTTATAAACTTTAAGAGCGTCATTATTAGCAACAGGAAGAATCTTACGAAAAGTAGGTTTATTTCTATTCCTTGAAGGAAGATGATTATTTGGATGAGGAGATTCAACGGGTTCTAAGGTTTTGATGGTGCTCGAAACAGCTGAAGATTTAACGATACAAACTAGTTTTCTACCTAAACAATCTCCAACTTTAAAAAAACTGGCATTGGATGAAACTTTCCTTGCTCTTTTTGCTGCTCCTATTGCGTCATTCGGATCGAGTGCGTCTATCCAAAAAGTCATCACTACTTTATCTGCTAATACCAAGAGTATTCCATGTTCTTCTATGACATCAACTTGGGTTACATTATCTACTTGAATCACTTGCACCGGTCCTCGACCTGGATTCGATGCAATGGCTAAATATACACCAGACTCATTCCCAAATATTAATCGATTTCCATTGTCTACGTCATCCGATCGATTCATAAATAAAAACACTGGTTAGTAATCATGTGTCTTTACAGGTACAGGGATATGTTGAAAATGACTACAGAAAAAACGAGGGTACACTCTTTTCTTTAAAAATCAGGACACACCAAATGGGACAGCACAGCTGACTTTATAAGGACCAAGAAAGAATGTATCATTAAGGGAGATCATTTCGAAGACAGTGTTTTGTTCTCTAATTTGAGATTGCCTGGCATGAATTTTATCCAGCCATTTTTGACGAGATTGAGAAGTTGGAGCCCACAAGACGATAGAATAGCCTTTTCTACCCAGTTGATTGACGGTCATTGAGAATCCAATTTTATTTTGAGCTTGATTTTGTATGAGACCTCCTCCATTATGAGACGAATTTGAATTATTTGAACTACTTTTACCCTTATCTGTAGCACTATTTCTTGTCATGAGAGATTTTTTATTCGAACTTGCTCCTCGATTAGTGGATGTATTTTCTTCTTGATTGCTCACTCCTGTTATTGTGAGGAGCTCTAATGGAATTGGTTTTCGATACACTTTCAGATGATCACTTTTGTTCGAGTGTTTGTGCTTGACCATTAATAGTGCATGATCAAAAAGATAAACTTGCAACTCGGCACTATCACTACCACTCCCTCCTCGTTTCTTCAGCTGACCTTTGTATATCAGTTCTCGACCCTCTTCTCGTAATCGAAGATCCTGAGGAAAGTAATTAACAGGGATTGATGAATCCGATCAAGTGCAGAAGTTGAAACATTGCAATATAAAAGAGGATGAGTTCGTCACTAAAAAATGGTTTATGAAAATTCAAAAGAGGAAAAAAGCACACTAACCACAGCTTCCCCCTGTCTAAAAACAAGCTGCTGATCAAGTTGAGCTAAATTGAATCTATTTTCACTCTTTCCAGTTTCAATATTAACTCTCGCCAATAAATCTCGAATCATTTTGACCACCCTTGGAATTTCTGTTTTATCCACATGATTTTCAGGTGTATATTTTAAAACCACTTCTAATAGTAACGGATACCTAGCCAGTCTGGTCGTTGGTTTCGTCAAGTATGCATTGAGTTCTAATTTTCTTGACTCTGGTAACCGTTCTGTTTCCTGTGTTTCTTGACGAAAAGAACATGCGAATGATCAAAGAAGTTTTTTATGATGAAAAAGTGGGAGGAGCCAGCATGAATTGTATAATCAATAATAATTCCAAAACAAGGAACAGGAAAAAAATGTACCAGAATGAAAATTAAAAAACATAAAGAAAGAAACAACCGACATCGACAAACTTTGAAAAAGCTGGATTAGCACTTTTTTCACGTTCAAATTCATACTTGCCATATAACTGATGAGCGCCATATTTGACAAAAGGAGCGAAATGTGGCACGACTTCCAAAAATATATCTGCGATTTGTGGGACGACATGCGATGATTTTTGTCGCTTTGATAATAGTTCACATAATCTGGAATTGACTGATAAAACTTCCAAGACATTCCAAAATACTTGACTCAAAAAATCTTGTCGGCGTAATTCTGGAATGATATTTGAAGTTTGTAATGGTTTAATCCATACCTGTAGTAATGATGATAAGCATAATCGCAAGCATCAGTACAAATACCAACACTGAAATTCGACAAAGAAAAGTCAGCATCAGCAAATCTCGTGTGATCTTCACATACGTACGTCTCGCAGATATTCCAAATCCCTGACAAAATCGCGTTCAGTATAAATGCACTCATTGATAGCCTCCTGACGTTTCTTCTCTGTATCATTAACTGAATCTACGACTTCTTGGGGTACGGAATGGATCCAAAGGGTACCAGGTTCCTTGAGATCACCTAAAGATTCGGTTGATAGACTTCTTTGTAAGCCAGGTTTGGGTTTGAGGTTCAATCGGGCTTGTTGCTCAAGCCGGCGTGGACAGGCGATAGAATAGCACAAGCGGTCTCTGGTACATGTTGGAGAATAACAATCAGTGAGGAGAGTGAATACACCGCATGGTAAGACAGGTTCTTCCTCTCCATTTGGTTCTTCGTCTTGGTCCTCATAGAGTCCTTCTAGTTCAGAATGAGCTTGTGAGATGGGTCGTGAAGAATCAGGGAGCGATGAAGCGTGGGTTGAAAGGTGTGGATGTTCTTGGGTAGTGGCAAAGTTGTTGGTGAGAGTACCTCTGAATTGATAGAGTTCATGGTGGCTATCACGTAGCCTATGATCATAGGTGACGTCGTGAAAGAGTTTTTGAGCATCGAGCGCCCGACCCAAGAGTAGAGAAAGGTTGCGATCTGTGGTTTTGATGATATAAGCAATTTTGTCTACGGCTTCACGGCCATCAAAACATTCCTTATAGGTCAAACCGTCCTTGGTACGCTCGGAGAGAAGGATCCGATTTCGAAATGCTTCTGCAACACGGCTGAGAAGAGCAGGATAGACGATTGGAGGAACGAGGGTGGATGTGCGAGGGGTGGAAGAGGGGGCGCTTGAGAAGCTGAAGGAGCGATCGTATATAGAATGCTGCTTGGGTTGAGTAGGCATGACGCGGACGGATTCATATGATTTCTTAGAATGGAGCTGTTGGACAGGCTCGTTGAGCATGCCAGAGTTGAGAGAAAACTGATCGAATTCCTTTGATTGATTTGGGTGGATTGAGTCTGAATGGGAGATTTCTGTTGGGGAAAGAATGTTGTAATCAGATTTTATTTTTTATTTTTTTAGATGACCGTCTTAAGTTTAAGTTGACTGACCAGATGAGGTTTGATCAAAGGCTTGGTAGGGGTGCTCTCGGATAGG
The DNA here is from genome assembly GCA_000785685.1 of Uromyces viciae-fabae. Classification (NCBI taxonomy): domain Eukaryota; kingdom Fungi; phylum Basidiomycota; class Pucciniomycetes; order Pucciniales; family Pucciniaceae; genus Uromyces; species Uromyces viciae-fabae. Next base: position 14,004 of record JNCO01004145.1, read on the forward strand.
ACCTAGACCTAGGACGTCCTGATCGAAGGAGGAGTGCTGAGAAGATCTTGGATGGCTTGGGCTGGAGTGTAAGGATCTAGCGGTCTGTAGGTCAGCTTGGGGAGGGCGGAATGAGTGAGGAGGGTGTCCGGTGGGGATGCTGTGTCTGGCAGACAGGAAGGAATGATTTTGACTTTGTGGATGAATTGGACGGTCGAGGGGACGATCGAGTGATGACTGAGTCCGAAGTGGATTGTATTGATTGAGATGATGATGAAGATGTGGATGATGTAAGGCAAGATGATAATCTGGTGGTAAAGGGTGCGGATGAGGTTGTGACTGCTGCTGAAAGTGATGCAGTTGAATTGAGTTTGGATTAAATTGAGTTGGTTTCTGACTTGAGTTTTGGCTGATGAAAGAGTGTGCTGGTGCACTAGCCAGCGGATTGAGTGGTTGATGGCTTAGTCGAAGGTGATCCTGCTGAGTAAGTAGCTGTCCATGGGTTCCTGATTCTGGTGTGATTCGCGGCGGTGTATCTGGTGTGCTGGTTGAGTGGTGGGTGAAGATGTTGGAGTAAGCCGTTAATCGTTTCTGGTTTGAGCTCAGCCGTTGTTCCATTTTCTTTTCTGTTTCAATTACGAAGGAAAATAAAAATAAACTCAAAACCACAATTGCTCCCCATGGCAGTGCCAAAAGAAACACTGCTATCTAAAAATAAAATAAAAATTAATAAAATTAAACACGACGAAGTTTCCACAGATGGTGTGATAAATTTGGACACTCAAAATCGTCAAATATATCTTAAAATGTATTTCAATATGTATGGATATGTAGAAAAGACGAGACAAAACATATCTATACATATAACATTCGTATTTTGACTCATGCTTGAAAAATGTTGTTTCGATTTTACCAAGAGCTTCTCACCCACAACCGCCTTCTTTCATCTCAAGTCTTAGTGAATCAAATACAATTAAGGATGGGCCCCGCTGGGCCGGTGTTCGGGTATACCCGGCATCCGGACCGGCGGAAACGGAGGCCGGGACTTCAGATTTGGGTACTTTTAAAAATTTTACCCGCCGGGTAAAATGTCGGGCGGCCTGTCAGGCCCCGACGGGTGATGTCGGATATTTCAAATGTTTTAACTGCAGGAGCCACAAGTTTTTATTTCAACAAAATAAAAAATAAAATTACAACTTTGACTTATTCTCATCATGTCATGTATTTAGTTGTTGCTATATTTGATATTTTTTTATTAATTAGTATTATTTTTTCATTCTTGTATTAATTATTATTATTTTTGATATTCTTGTTACTTTTATTCTTGTATTAATTATTATCATTTTTGATATTCTTCTTACTTTTTTAGGGCTATTACGTGTATGATAGCAATAATTTAAATAAATATTGAAAGAAAAGAATCAGAAACACTTAAAAAAAAAACTCTTAGTTGGTCTCAGCGTCATTGTCAACGGGTTGTGTGAAGAACTTGGATTTGTGACCCCATTCCTTCAAGCACCGCAATTCCTCAATACTTTTTGCATCCAAGTTGTAACACTGGGATCCAATGATTGCCTTGCAAGATGATGATTTTAGGCTAAAAGGATGGAATGAATTACTTTTAGCAATCAGGAAAAAATAAACAAAGTCAAAGAAATG
>KN361952.1:0-11964 GCA_000785685.1 Uromyces viciae-fabae
TAACTAAAATGTGAATTGTGAGTGGAATGAACAAGATAAATGTTTCTGAGCTTTGAATCAATTTACCAGGAATGATTTGAATCGACACTAGAGAGTTTATCGGATTAACTTGAGTCTTGAATTGATGGCTAGAAGGATTATGATCTAAAATTATTGCTTGAATCTTCATAAAGTAAGAGTGCGAGTAAGAAATTTGAGGATACTTCAATTCTGGAGTATCTTCATTGGTGGCAGGAATAGGTTTAAACTGGTTAATAATAAGCGGAGGTGAAATGTTAGTGACATTTCTGCAACAAAATACTCTGCGGTCAAGGAAGCTTTGGAAGGGAGGACTCTAGACCAAATCAACGTCTCACTGGCTTCGGAAATCAGCCCAGATTCACTCTCTTGATGGAATAATTTATACAGAAGAACGCAAGAGGTTGTGTGCGATCCTAGAACTTATGAAACAAGAGGCTGTCCATTTTATCTGATTCAAGAAGATCTGTATTTCATTAAGGATCTGCTCAACGACAAACCAACAATGTATGCAGATGAAATCCAACAGAGTTTGGCTCAAGAGAGTGGTATCAGTGTCTCATTGACCACCATTCTCAATACCCTTAACAACCACCTGAACATTTCAAAAAAAAAACTACTCACACAGTTAAAATAAGGCAAGATGATTATGAAAGAGAAAATTACATCTCTCAGGTGGCTAGTATTCCCACTCATTGCCTAGTTTTTACCGGTAAGATTATTTTTTGTTTTTGTTTTCAAGATATAATTTCTATTGTTTTTATTCTGAAAAGTTTCACATTCAATCTGTGCTGACCCATTTGAACAGATGAAGCCGGTGTGTCGCTTGAGATGGTTTGCAGAACCAGATGATGGGCTCAAGTAGGCCAATGTACACCCAGAGTTCATGCTGAACAGAGTACCCACCAATTCAACATCATCCCAGCAATATCCACCACCGGTTCAGTTGCTCACATGGTTCAGGAGGAATGTGTGAACCGGACAGATTTTGAATTCTTTTTGGAAGACATATTAGTGAGTCTTTCATTTCCTCAGTACTGCCCTCAAGTCATCTGCACCATCTCATTTAATTTGTAAATCTAGGTCCCATCAATGAACCCGTTTCCTGCTCCTCAAAGTGTTCTCCTCATGGATAATGTGCAAATCCACCACAATGGTCAAGTGGCAGAGATTATTGAATCAAAGAGGTGCTTGGTTATTTATTTTCCAGCATACTCTCCTGACTTTTGTTGTTTTTATGGTCTTGATTGTTGATAACTTTGAGGAGATTTTAAATAAACAAGAAAATTAAGCAGGGTTTGAAAGAGGAGCTGGTTAAAGGATCATAACCAATGTGGTTTAAGTAGAATAGGCTCAGACTCGATAATTTTTATTTCAATGAGAAGGAGAAAAATTTGAGAAAAAAAATGTTAAACCTCCTAGGCATGATAAAAAGGGTTTAATAATAAAACTAAAATAGTAAAGAATAAATATAAAATAATAAAGAATAAATGTAAAATAATATAAAATAAATATAAAATAAAAATATATAAATAAATGAGACACAAGATGTGAGCACATTTATTACAGAAAAACAACAACTTGAACCCAATTGAAAAGGCGTTCAGTGTGTACAAAGCAACCTTGTGGCAATATGATTCTTTGCTCACTGGGGGGGGGGGGGGGGGGGATGTTATTGATGAGTTCATTCAAATGGTTTTTACTGCTGATCTCATTAATTAGGAGCTTTTGATGGGTTCTGGCTATAGTGTTTCTTAAGTAGGTTTTTTTTTACTATTTTTTTCTCAACTTGATTGTGATTTTGTGTTAAACCATCATTTATTCATGCTACTTGTGTTCTTTTTTTTCTTACTCTTAAGTCCAATTTCTTGTTTTTGAAGAATTTTATTCCTTAAGAACCCAAGACCAGACTTGAATTTCATAAAATAAAATAAAAGGTAAATATTTTTTAAAATAGAAAAAGATTTGAAATAAAGAATAAGATAACCAACAGGCAATTTTTGTAATTTTTATCTTTTAGTTTTTCAATGAGGACATAGAGGAAGATGAAAATAGAACAAAGAGCTGAAAAAAATTTATATTAGAAAGTCGTCTTTACATTTATCATGAAGTACAATGATCTTACTTGGGCTGAATGATGAGATTAGCCTTGATGATGAAATGTCTGTACTTGAGATGTTTTTAATTTAAGATTCTAATTTTTAATAAAGGTTTTTTGTTAGTTTGTTTTGAGTAAACAAGAATGGAAGTGTTGAATCAGAATGAGGTGAATATAGCAATTGATGAGCTTCACTTTTTTCTTGATGCGCTAACTTGACTTGAATTTGGGATCGTTGATACTTGGAAGTTGAATTTTCTTTTTTTTTAAATTGATTGAACATGACATTAAATTAAATGAACTTGAGAATAAAGAAAACTTCAATTTGAAGTATTCACACTCCAACTCTTCTATTGTAAGTTCAACAGTTTTTTCTTTCTGATCACTAATGTTTCTTGATTTTTCTTTCTGATCACTAAGATTGTTTGCTTTTCTACTTCTGAAACGATTTTTTTATCAAAAATTTCTTTTTTATCAAAATTAATTTCTCGTTTTTTTCTCATTTATTCTTTTTTATTTTCAATTGTTAAGATGTGCTTTGGTTCTCATTTTTTATTTCTATTGAATAACTTGTTTTTCTGCTCTATGTCTCAAGTTATCTTTTTTCTTACGCTGGATTTATATCTTTTAAGATTGACATCTGTTACGTTTATCAAATTATTAGCTTTATACGCTTGAAACACATCTCACAATTTAACAAAAAAACTCCTAGAAAAACTGATTGTAAAGAAACAATTAATGAAATCAAATCGTTACACACTATTGGAAGCACTATGATTGAGATCAATATTGTATTAAAAATACAAAGAAAAAAAAAAATTAAGATGAGAATAAATAAAAATGAAAAAAATGCAGAAGAAGATTTAAAACAGATGTGTTTTTTTATTGTTCAAGCAAGTGCGATGTATGAAGAAAAAGATTTAAATCACATGTTTTTTAATCAATAAAAATGAAAGAAATTAAGAAGAAGATTTAAATCGGATGTGTTTTTTTATTATTCAAGCAAGTGCGATGTACGAAGAAAAAGATTTAAATCAGATGGATTTTTTTATGATTCAAGCAAGTGAGCATGATGATATGATTTTGATGTAAAAAATTGTTTAGTGACCACAATGAAGCCTCTGTCTCAGATGACATTCAAATCTTGCAAGGCTGGAAATCATTGCACAAGCAGCAGCGGTGGGCAGATACGTTCTCCAACTGGATAAATTTGAATGTAACATAACTTTTACAGTTACTTTATCTTCCAGTTCAAGATATCTGACCACCAGTAATGATATCTCCTTCAGAAAAAGGGCTCCTTTGTTGTTAGTTACGTTCCCCAGATAGTCTACTGAAACCAGGTTATGTTACATTTTTGCCCAAATTTGGATAACAAAGGAGTAACTTCATGGAAATTTGGTGGTTTATGAAACTTTTAATCAATATAGGCAAGATCAAATTTCCCGAGTTAACTATAAACAGTTTTTTGTACCAGTATTTTCCCAAGAAGCCATGTTAAAAGGGTTTTACAGTGGGAATTGAACCCACAACCTCATTGCTCATTCAAAGAACAGAGGGACTCCTTAACCGCTAGGCTAAATGCATTTCTCGTAACCCTTTTTTTTTTGAATGGATACCACAAATTTATCCTCCCAAAAAAGTTATGTTACAAAAAAAAAAAAAATTCAAACAAAGTTATGTTACGTTACTTGACCAGATTTTTTTGTTACGTTACCAAAACAGCCAATTTGGATAACTAAAAAAAAGTTATGTCCTCCAATTAGGCTGCTGTAACGTACCGTAACATATCTACCCACCGCTGAAAACGTACCGTAACATATCTACCCACCGCTGCAAGCAGGGCCTTTTTCAATCCCGGCTTCCTCAAGCTCTTGAGGTTGAAAGTCACGAAACAACATGTATTGGGTGATCCCAAGGTCATTAAGGGAAGCTTGGATGAAAGGACAGTTGGGATACACGTGAGCAAAGCAGAGGTATTCATCCATATCTACATGCTCGTCTGATACTGTTGGAGAAGATGGAAGTTCTGATGCATTGGGAGGGATGTAATAACTTGGAAACTTAAGGATATATTTCAGTCAGAAAAATAAAAATAATAATAATGAAAAGAACAAGATAGAAAAATAAGAAAGAGGATTAAGAGCGCTACCTTAAGGACAGAATCTAGTAAAAATAAGATAGACTAAATTTTAGACTGGAAATATTTTAAGACTGAAATAAAAACTAAGAAATAAAAATTAATCTTGATGAGTTGTTTTGATATGAATTTTAATAAAGAAAAATATAAAAATAAAATACCAATGGTTAAGATTATTTTGATCCAATGTATGGACTGGTGCTAGCTTTTGCTTTTGATTCTGATTAAGACTGAAATAAAATAGAATAAAAAAAATAAAATAAAATAAAAAAATTGAAGAATATTTTCTTTTAGTGATTTGATGATTTTGTTGAATTATTGAGAAAAATAAAAATACCAGTGTCTTGAATCCAGAACTCTTTCACTCTTTTCTTCTTGTTTTTGATCTTGTTGATTTTTAAGAAGATGAGAAAAAAAAAAAAATGAAAAAATTTTTTTAAGTATGATTAAACCTGAATTTTCAAAGTTAGACCCCCTGGCTGAGATTAGTCTTGAATGTTGACAGGATGGAAACGGTAGGTGCTGCAGGTTGGACAACAGGGTTGTGTTTGCTGCAAAGGACTGGGGGAGCTTGGGCGCTTGGTGGAGTAAACAGTGTAGCCATTTGCTGCATAGGATGGGCCATTGGATGAACCCTAGAATAGATATAAGGGCTTCTGTAGGGCCTTGCCATGCCCATGTGAGGATTGAAGGGCATATAAGCGGCTGACATACCTAATGGTGATGGGTGCATGACAGGAGCAGTTTGAGCAGATAAACCACAAGCTGGTGGTGATCTATTAAAGTTGTTCTCCCTAGCCGGAGTAGTATGAGGTGGTACTGTAGAGGACCTCAAAGGCGATATTGTTTTTGGCTTGGATTCAAATAGAAATGGTGGAGAGTCTTGTGGATTCATGACAGTGATTGTTTTGTCTTCTGTCTAAAAAGTTAGACATCAAGCAATATCAATACTAAGCACATGTCAATCAACAAAAAGAAGATGAAACTTACCATCACAATGGCCCAGAGTGTCACCCAATCCATATTGAGCACCATATACTGGTGTGGATTTTTTGGACTAACAAAAACATTGACCTCATGCAACCCTGTTAAATGTTCGCAAGGAGGATGAGTAGCATGTATTAATCAAATATTTTTAATTACTGCAGCCAATTGGGCTGCTCCAGATGAGGGTTCCAGATCTATGTTTTCATTTTCTGGGGAATGCTTTTGCTTCAGGCCGGTCAGACCTTTCTGCTTCTGGATATTTCAAACAAAGAAAGAAGATCACAACACAATTGAGCTAAATAAACTTAAGAGCAGATTTGACAAAAAAAGAAACCAACATACCTGCGCTACCAATGTGGGATCTTTTTTTATCAAGGTCATTGTGCATTGTTGTCCATTGTTGCCCATAATGCTACACTCTTAAAGGAATTGGGTGAATGTATTGATATTATTGATGGTAGCCTTATTTTTAGCTGAAAACAAGCCACCGTGAGGGATGACGGTGTGGAAAGATAAACCGTGACCACACACAAATTTGACTCTCCGCAGGTTCCAGAACTTGATGATTCCGCTTTGTAGGACCGATGAACTAAGATCTAAGAGAAACTTACGCTCTAGACTAAGAACCCCACACGAGTTGGCCCTTTCTTATTCCCTCGCGCTTCCGCAGTTTCTCTCCCTAAGAGTCTTGGTCAAATATTTTCCTGTTCCCGGAGTGTTGATCTTCCCGCAAGTGAGATGAGTTGTAAATTTAGTTTAATAGAAGAATTTTAATGTTTAATGTTCCGCTAAGTTGCTCTCCCCTAATGTGTTCTTCTCTAAATATATGATGATGCAATGATCTATTTACAACTCTCTGTCCCTCCCTTCCCATCCCGCACCCGGTTTACCCTATTCCACCCCGTCCCCCCCGTGTACCCCCCAATTTCCGTCTCCGCAGCCGTTTGCCCCAATCACCAATCCCGCATCTGCCTTACTTCCGTACCCCTTAATGCCGACCGACGCCACCCTACTCCTCGCAGCCCACCGGATCGGATTGTTATCCGCTGAACAATCCGTTCCTTTCCCTGCTGATCTTCAGCCCTTAGCACCGATCTACCCCGCAGCACCTTCCTGATTAACCCACGTCTGATTGCCTAATCCGCATCACCGCTCAGCCCCCGCAAACCGTACTTTCCACTTTCCCTCCGCGTTTAGTAAATCCTGAGGCGATTACTTTGCAGATACTTTGCACCTTGCCAAAGCTTTTGATCAGCTTGCATGATGCCTTCCACTGCTCCGCATACCTCTCCACCTTCGCCAATACTACCAAACACAAATATAAATACCACAACGGCGGACCAGGTAATTAAATCTTCTTGTTCCTTATCTTGAGCATGTGCGGCAAGTTCTTCAATATCTTGGGCCCGGTTAAATTCAAGTGCGGCCTCTTTGAAAGCAGAGAGGTCCAAGTTTGTGGTGTGCCATTCCAGAAAAAGCTTACCCTGCTCTGACGTCATTCTTGCATATTTAATATTGTCTGGATCGGGGATAGCCTTCCTTTTATGGGCACCACAAGTACTGGATGTTTTGTTGTTTTGAGCAGCAACCCAAGAGACATATTCAATGAAAATCTTCCTGTCATGGTTATCACAATCAGATTGATTAATCGGATTGGAGTCTTGCTGGGTATTCTGAGAAGGATTTGAGCTTTTTGATTTATTGCTTTGCTTGGCGGAGGGGGTTTCAAAAGGATTCACAATGGTGGGTGAAGTATCAGTGGTAAACAACGTGTCCTGATGTTCCACAAGAGCGTTTGTTGTGTCCGCATCAATTCACCAATCATCAAGCTCATGCGGGAACATTGGTGTTGATTCCATTTCATTCAAAAAATCATCTGCAAAAAAAATGTTGGTTAATTTTTTTTCAAGTCAAAAATAAATGAAAATTAAAGAAAGATAATAAAAAACATTCCGACATTTCTGTTGGTTTTTCCAAGAGATAGTATTGGGAGGATGGATGGTTGAGAATGGAAGGTAATGTATGGTCCAATCAGAGGTGTAACCGGATGTAATGATTATTTCTCGGGGGATTGGGTGATACTTTATGGGGAAAAAAGAATTCAGGGGGTAAAAAAAAAAAATTGGTAGCAAAAAAAAAAAATTGCCACAAAAACCGCAAGCTTTTCTGTGACAGCTGTATAGGGATGATACGAATCAAAAAAATAAATAAAAAAAATGGTCAATGCGGGAAATATGGGCTCAAAATTTTGGGATAAAAATTTTATCCACGGGGAACAAAAAAAAGTCACTTTTATGTTTACTTTTGCAAAAAAATTGGTTAATGTACCAAAATTTTGCAAAAGTATATGTAAAAGCACCTTTTTTTGGTTCCCTGTGGGTAAAAGTTATATCCGACATTCCACTAAGGATGAAATACATGTGATAAAATTTTGAGCCCATATTTCCCGCATTAACTATTTTTTTTTTTTGATTTTGTGTAATCCCTATATATGGAGTACTTGCATATTTGTTTTGGCTCTAAAAACTTCAGAATATGAAGCAGGGGCGCTCAGGAAACTACAAAACATTTTGGGTAGTTTGAGAACTCTTAAAAGTATTTTTGCAAAATATTTGAAAACAAAAAAATTCTGATGTCCCCTGGCGGTCAAAACCGTGTGTAAATGCAGTTTGACCATGTGCGGAAATCAAAACCCTATTTTTATTGTATATATATTTTATTTTATTTATTTTTTTATCTTTATTTTTTATTTTATTTTATTTTTTATTTTATGTTAATCTTATTTTTACTTTATTTTCATTTTTTATTTTATTTTGCTTTATTTTTTATGGGGCTGCCTAGGTCTATTGGTGATTGATGATTCTCTGTATCCAATGACAGTAGAGGCAAGCGGAGGAAGAAAGCGAAGTGGAAGATAGGGAAGGGGAAGATGGGGAAGTGCACTGGAAGATACATATAGGCTGACATCTATATACAAGCTGTCTGGTACAAAAGTTGAACAACACTGCAATATTAATTGGGTCATAAATGGCCCATGGGTGTTGCGATTAATGGTGCAGTGTGGTTCAATTTGGCACTAGACAGGTTGAATTTAGATATCAGCCTATATACAATCACTACAAATTGAATAATTCTTAAACAAAATAAAATTAAAAATAGGGCATTACTAAATACACGCGCTTGGCCCACAAACTCACGCAGTTTTGACCGTGCGTGACCAACCGCGTGCACGCAGTTTCCCGCAAACCCACACGGATTTTAAACCACGTGTTTTTGAAAAAATAAAAAAAGGGAAAGGTTCTTTGGGGTCTAAAAACCCCAAAGAAGAAAATTCCTCAAAATTTTTTAAAGGGGTTTGGCCCCCCAAAAAATTAATCAAAAAAAAATAATAAAATAAAAAAAATGATTTGTACAGGGCCCCAAAACATTATGAAGGGGCCCTGTCACGTGGTAAAAAAAATGATGGGGGTTGATATCAACCCCCAAAATATAAATTTAGCCAAGAAAAAAACAAAAAAGAAAAAAAAAACAGTTTGTCAAAAATAAAAAACAAAAAAAAAGAGTTTTGGGAGAGAAGGCCCCAAAAAATTGGCAGATGCCCATGTCCCATGGAGTTTAACCTTATGGGGCTTTCAAAAACCCTTTAAAGAAGCAAAGTAAAAATAAAAATTGAGAAAGACAAAAGGAAAAATGAAAAATGAAAAAGAAAATTAAAAAAAAGCAAAAGGAAAGGAATAACAAAATTAAAGAAATAAAAATGAGAGAAAAAGTAAAGAAAGAGATAAAGAAAGAAATAAATAACTAAATAAATAAATAGATAGATAAAATAAAATAAAAATGAAATAAAAATAAAAAGGAAAAAGGAAAAAGAAAGAAATAAAAGGAAAGAAAAAAATTGAAAAGAAGAAAGAAACAAGTAAAAAACAAAAAAAAGAAGAAAAAAGAAGAAAAAAGAAAAAAGAAGAAAAATCAAATAAAAGAAGAGAGAAAAAAGAAAGAAAAAAAAAAGGAATATATAAACAAATCATTTTTTAGTTTTCTTTACTCTGTTCCCTATTCATTTTGCTTTTTTATTTCAATTTTAGGGTTTTTTCACTTTTTCTTTCTTTTTTGTTTTTTTTCAATTTTCAATTTTCTTTCTTTCTTGCTACTTTTTTCTTTTTTCTTCATTTTTCCTTTTTCTCATTTCTTTCTGGGATTTTTCTTTCTTTTTCTTTCTTTTGTTGTTCTTTCTTTGTTCTTTATTTTTTATTTATTTTTTATTTCTTTTTTATTTATTTTTTATTTCTTTTTAATTCCTTTTTTATTTCGTTTTTTATTTATTTTTTATTTATTTTCCTCTTTCTCTTTTATTTCTTTTCTCTATTCCACGGGACATGGGCATCTGCCAATTTTTTGGGGGCCTTCTCTCCCAAAACCCTTTTTTTTGTTTTTTATTTTTATTTTTTTTCACAAACTGTGTTTTTTTCTGTTTTTGTTTTTTTTTGGCTAAATTCATAGTTTGTGGGTTGATATCAACCCCCATCATTTTTTTTTCCACGGGACAGGGCCCCTTCATAATGTTTTGGGGCCCTTTACAAATCATTTTTTTTATTTTATTATTTTGTTTGATTAATTTTTTGGGCAGCCAAAACCCTTTCAAAAATTTTTAAGAAATTTTCTTTGGGGTTTTTAGATCCCAAAGAACCTTTCCCTCTTTTTATTTTTTCAAAAACACGAGGTTTAAAAGCCACGTGTGTTTTGCGGAAAGCTGCGTGCACGCGGCCTGTCTGCGCGCGGTCAAAACAGCGTGAGTTATAAAAATGAAATAATAAATAATAAATAAAAAATAAAGGGGATTGATTTCACTACATGTTCAAACCGCCTTTACACACGGTTTGGCCTGGACGGAGACGTCCAACGGCTGCGTGAGGGCACACAGTTTTCCGCGCCCGCACACAGATTCCAATTTTTGAGCTACCGGGGTGCAAAGTAGCTGAAAATCATCGGACGCGTCTTCCGCGCGCGTGCGTGGTATTTTCATAAACAAAAAAAACCCACAACCTCTCCAAAACTCGGAAAACAACAAAAATCAATTACACTCAGCATAATCAACACCCCTGACTCAAAACTCAACCAAGAAAAAAAAAAAAAGAACAATTTGAAGGTTTGTTGTTCTAAAATTACCTTATATACATATTTTTTTTTTTTTTTGAACAATTTTGAATAGAAAATTAATTAATTTTCTTTTTCTTTTTTTTACTCCCTTATTGAAACTAAAAAAAAAAATTCCTCCACCTCCCTCCTGCTCAATACTCACCTCATTGTATCCTCATTGGGCCCAGCTTCTTCAAACCCTCCAAAATAATTATTAAAATCCTTTGGTAAAGAATTTTGATTTTTTTTATTTTTATTTATTTTTTTTTTTTGAATTAACTACAGTTAACTAATTTCCATTATTTTACACTTAATTTTTTTTATTTTTCTTTTTGATTTAGCTTTATTTAAAATCTTGAATATAGTTTTAACAAAATTTGGTTTTTTTTTTGTATTAATTAAAAATTAAAATGAACAATGAAATCAATTCCCCTTCCGCTGAACTAGTTCCCATTGCCCCTGAAAATAAGACCTCAATGGCTCTAGCCCCCATTCCCTCAGATGAAATGGCTCTAGCGCCACCACCCAAACTTTCATAAGCCACATCTGAAGAGCTCCACGCTGCTGCTCAACACTGGGCAAAAATAAAAACTCACGGATATGCTGTCGTCATCACAAACTATATGAAATCTGGAGGGGAACATTGAGTGACTTATGGCTGCAACCGTTCTGGGAAGGCTAAAATGACTGAAAATGATAAGCTATGTCAAACAAAGAAGATAAATTTTCCATTTAAATTGACTGGTAGTTTTTATAAAAAGGTGGGCCAATGGAAAATCATCATTAAAAATACTCAGCATAATCATCAAGCTTCAGAAGACCCATCCACACATTCAGTTCATTGAAGACTTCCCCCTGAAGACAAAGCTCTAGTTGAAAGATTGTCTAATGCTGGTCTAAGGCCGCTTCAAATTAAAGCTACTCTGATGTCTGAAGCCTCAAATCCCATCAATTCCAGCTTGAACACTCTTTACAATTATCAAAACTTTCTCAGAATAAATCATCTTGAAGGCAGAAATCCAATTGAAGCACTTTTAAATGAAAGAAAATTGGCAAATTTTACCACAAGTTCCAACTCAATCCTGATTCCTCTGTGAATTCCCTTTTTTTTGCTCATCCTGATTCATTTTCTCTTGCCAGAAAATATTCAACTACATTTTTCATTGATCGCACATAAAAAACACATAAATTCCAAATGCCCCTCCTTCACATTGCTGGTATCAATGGATCAAATAAAAGCTTTTCTGTTGCTTTCTGTTTCCTCTCTCAAGAAAAAGAAAAAGATTATTTCTGGGCTCTAAATGAATTATCAACAACTCTGAACAACATTTCTCCCTCAGTAATGATCACTGACAAAGAACAAGCTCTCATTAATGCAATATCTCAAGTTTTTCCCTCTTGTTGTCAAATTCTCTGCACATGGCATATTTCTAAAAACATCACCACTAATTGTAGAAAACACTTCAAGTCTGAAGAAAGCTGGTCTAATTTTCTCAAATACTGGAATTTTCTTGTTAAATCTGCTTCCATTTCTGTTTACCATTCTAACTTCACTCAAATCACCCAACATTGGAATCCCCCCACT
>JNCO01004154.1:0-15636 GCA_000785685.1 Uromyces viciae-fabae
AAAACCATGACCCCAGGGGAATCATCGAAGCCGGTGGAGTTGGCGGTAAAAACAAGCAAAAACACCAAAACGTCTCCTTGGAGAACGAAAAATATTAAAATTGAAAAAGATTCAATTGAGAAATCACTCCCAGGTTATATTGATGATTACCTACGAGTCAATCCAGGAGCTAGAAAGCGGGAAATTGAACTCACGCGCGTATTAGGAAAATTTCTTCAATTTGAATCTAAGGAAAGATTACCTTTAATTCATCTTTCTCCTCAAGATCAGGACTATCAAACAATCACAGAGTATCTGAAACAAGAAAGAAACTTAGAGGAACCTACAGGGAAACCTATCAGATGGCTCTTGAATGAGATTGGTGAAGTTGAAAGTTATCGAAGATGGAGAGCTATTCTTAGACAATACAACCAATCAGAAACTCTTATTAAATGGGAAGAACTAAAAAAAAAATCACCGGGAGTTTTTAAATTACTAAATAAAAATCAAGTAGATCAAGCTTTTCGAATAAGCGAATCATGGCCAACTTTCTCTAATACTAAAAAATCAATTAGAAGTTTATGTAATGAAATATTAAAAACAGAACAAAGAATAGTAATTAAAAAATTATTAAGTAATAATGAATTGAATTATAGAATTGATAGAATTCTTACAAATTCAATTCGTTTATATCCACATAATTGGTTAAAAGAAAATGAAATGAAATTAATTTTAAAACAAGGTTTAGATTGTGTGAGAATTTTACATATGGGTGATTTATTACAATTTGGTAGAAATCACTTTACTACTATTTCTGTTGGTGGTGTTCCTGATATTATTGAAACTTTTGAAAGAATTTTACGTATTTGGGATGAAAAATTTCGTGATACACCATGGGGTTTTTCTCGTGAGAAAGTCTGGTTCCTAAATCAACCAATCAGGGATGAAATTTATCAAACTAGAATGAATTGTCTCAAAAAAATCATGAGGGATTTCAAGGTACCTAAGGCAAAGCTATTATCTTTAACTTTAATTGATGATGACTACATCGGAGAACCTTGGTGGAATTTATCAGATTTACTTGAATGGAAAGAATATCATTTAAATAACAAAATAATGGTTCAGTTAGGACAAGAATTAGAATTAAAAAAATCTAGAGATATCAACTTAGATTTAAAAAAATTAAATGAAGTTTTTTTAAAAAATGAAAATAATAATAATTTATCTAAAAAAAATAAAAAAACGAATGATTTGATTTTTGATTGGTTTAAATTTAGATCATTTTATCCTAACTTGAATTTGAAAAATGAATTAACGATACCAGAAGCAATTGATTATTGTGTATCTTATTGGATAAGTGTTTGGAAACAAAAAACTTTCTTTCCTGGTTATAAATTACATCCTGGTGTATCTCGAATCCTAAAGATCTGAGACCAGATCTTTCAGCTTCCAATATATTTTCATTTTCTTTCATTTCTATCTTTATTTTTTGTTTTTTTTGTAATATTTCAAAGTGGATCGTTTGTTTCTTATATTTCAATAAGGAAAAAAAAAAAATTATAATTTATCAGTTGTTTAGTTCTCTTCTTTTAGATTGAAACTGCATTCTAGTTTGTTTTAGCTTTGGGTTTTATTTATTTATTTTAAATTTGGTTTGACATGGAATTGTGAAGAATAATAAAAACTTCAAAAAATTATATAAGTAGAATACTTTAACTAATAATATTACTCTACCATCTCCTCAAATAAACAAAAACAAAAGCCAAAAAATTTGAAAACTAAAATGAAAGAAAAAAAACTTAAAAAAACAAACAAACAAGAGGTCCACTGCATCTACCTGAAGTCACCCGTGCTAATGTAGTTGAACGCCAAACTCATATCATTTACTTGAAGCACTAGACTTGAGTGATTTCCTTCGATTGGTCACAAAGGTCTGGGGAGTGGGTATCAAGTTTTAATAAAATATAGAAAGAAGTCACGAAGAAGTGAAAGAAAAAAAAATAGACATGAAACTCGATACAAAGGATCATACTTTCGAAAGGAAACTTTCTACGTCCTGTGTCAAAATATATCACCTTTCATTGTTATTCATTTCATCTAGCTCGAAAGTTTCACGTTTGATATTTGTCACATTGTTTGAAAGCTCAAGTTGACGAAAACAGGTTGAGATAAGATATTCATTTGAATTGACATTGTTACTATTATTATTATTATTATTATTATCATTGAGGGTTTAAACCTAAGAAAAAACTAGAAGAGTAGGATTTTCGACATCTTCTTTACCGATGAAAGATTAATTTCAACATGTCAAATGAAACAACAAATTGAAAAAAGAAAGCATTCTTTTTCTAAATTCATGGTGAGACTCTGAGCAGTGAGAGTCAAAGTTCCGTCGTTCGAAAAGGTTCAAAGGATGATTTCAAAAACTTCACCTCTTTGATGAAGCATGAACGTCTGAAATGTCACCATGACCATATGCAATCCAAATAGCGTTACCGTGCAAGATTTAAAAAGAATAAAAGGCTGGCTAAGAATATGGATCACTTCATCCTCAATCCTTCCCTAGAGAAATAATTTGCATCTCATCGTATATCCTGATCTCGAGATCTTCTAATTACCTAGATACCACCAATAACCTCATCCTCAATACAACAAATAACCTCTAGAAACTCGAATTTCTTTATCTAACCTGTGTCAAACATTTGGGTGCTTGGAATTTTTGCGTAAACCGCTAACCTGTTAAGTGTTATGAATATATGCATAAGCATAATGAATATTCAATACACTAAAATACTACTTAACCCGGGATGACAGAAAAAATATATTCCTCATTCTTCATAAATAAATCAAGAGGAATCAAAAAGTCTAATTTTATATTTTATATCGACTTACGCTGTCATCCCAGCTTGAGAGTATTACAGGTTATGAGCCATTGCGCTACTTCGAGCGACTAATCTTGATATCAACCCAGGAACGGAACACATTTCCGTATAGGAAATTTCAAAGAAATCTTTTTATTATTCATTAAGCATATCGAGCTCAAACATGCCTTCGGAGAATAATCGGCGACGAGGAGCTTCTCTTCAACGAACCGTATCCCAACCGATACGAAGCACCTCGGCCGTTCCGACCAACACCTCCATCTCAAACACTCTACGCCAAAGTTCCGGCAACGCTGCGGTTGACAAGCTTTTTGAGCGGGTAATGGTGACACCAGTTGATGTCTTGAATGCCAGAAAGACTTACGGAAACGCTAGCCAAGCTTCCGATGCTCCTACCATCACTCCTGACCCCCCGAAAGATAATAAGTCTACGTCTACATCTAAACCTCAAGTTATCACTACAGTAACCCCAACACCTTCCATTATGGATCAGTCTTTAGCACTTATGCGGCTGTGTAGTACAATGACCAAATTGGAAGCCGATGGTAGTAACTTTGCTCCATGGCTTACTATGCTAAATCAGACTCTTGAATTCATAACGAAAAAAGAAGGATTATTGACAAACAAGAGGATGAAAATCTCAAGGTCCAAAGACATGGTGATCAAACAGGCCCTGATGTTCACTGTTGACAACAAGCTTAAAGTAGGGGTGGCGGAGATATCAAATGGTATCAAGGCTTTTGAGTGGTTATCTGACTGTTTCACCGTCAGGAGTCAAACAACTCATATCGCTTTATTTTGCAAAGCCTTAAACTTGAAATTTGATGTGAGAGAGGGCAAAGCTGATGTAGAACTCCATTTCCGCAAAATTGAATCAATCTGCAAGGAACTATTCCGAAGGCTATTCGAAACAAACGAGGAGACTTTGATTGGGATGCTTTTTCACTTATCATTACCCAATATTGATCGGCAGCCTTTTGTTTATGTCTTGAGACAGCTTGATAGTCAAATGGACAATGATGCTAGCCAAGTTTCTAATCGTGAACTTGTACGATTAACGAAAATCGAATTCTCACATTTCAAGTATCAGAAAACTTCCTCAAATTCAGATGGCAAGCCGAATGATAATGAATCAAAACCAGTTACTAGCTGATACTGCTTTTTTTGTCGGATCAAAGGACATTCGATTGAGAATTGTTTCAAGAAGGATAAGACTTTCAAAAAACAACAACAACATCAAAAATCTTCCAATACAAATTTAAATCACAATAACAATAACTACAACCGGAATTCAGCTTCGGCTCAACAAATCAGCATGGAAGATGAGAATCGAATTGAACTGATTGCAGATCGATCTGATGAACCAATTGCTCAATCAGTTGAATTTGGTGGTGGTTCAACTGATGATGAATACAATATTTTTGTTCACAATCATGATACCCGATTGATGGGATTTGATTCGTGCGCCACTCACTCTTTTACAAATTACCTAAACTTACTTTCGAATAAAATAAAATTGGCTTCTCCCAAACCATTTAGTGTGGCAACTGATGTACCTCCTAGCTTCGTCACAACAGTTGGGAGGATGACTTTTAGAAATAAATCTGGGACGATGACAATCAATAACGTGTATTACAGTCCAAAATTCACCACAACACTCATCTTGATTGAATCACTTCGGCTTTGTGATGGATCTCTTGACATCGATTCGGATGGTAAATTAATGATTTCTTTTCCTTGTGGCTTCTCCATCAATAGCTTCTCTATCAAACGAAGATGGAAACTGCCTTATTATGTTAAAAATAAAGAAATTCCCATTGTACACATTCCTACTCCTTTGAAATATAACACGTTGAATATACAGAAGAACTCTGATATGGTAGCCTGTGATGTCAAGATAAATGCACCAAAAATTATGCTTTGACTTGGCATTGACGACTGGGACACATAAGCATCAAACGAATTGAGCAAATGATCTCTTTTAAAAATTACCCTACTTTACCGGATCGATTGGTCAACAAAAGCTTTTTATGTGAAGATTGTCTTACTAGCAAATCAAAACGGGATAGGAAACGGGAATCAGAGGGGTGTGACATCAAACCTATGGATATCATAGTTTCTGATGTATTGGGTCCTTTCACTGAGACTTTTGGGGGAGTTAGATTTATTGTTGCATTTAGGGATTTAGGGTCGACTTACTCAGAAGGTTTTTTATTAAAAAAGAAAAGTGAAGTTTGTTCTACTTTTAAACGGTACATAGAAAGGATTGAACGATTAACTCAAAAGAAGCTCAAATGCTTTCAGACTGGAGGTGGGGGAGAGTTCACATCCAAAGAGTGCAAAAGTTGGCTGAAAGACAAGGGAATTGAGCATCAGCACTTGATGCCATATGAAACGGAACAGAATGGTGTGGCGGAAAGATTACATCGAACAATCGGGGAAATGGTACGCACATCATTGATTTCGAGTCATCTCCCAGATAAGTTTTGGGGTTATGCCTACTTATGGGCTTATTTCACTCACAATCGTTTAGCAAACTCAATAACCAAAGATAAAACACCTTTGGAATTGATGTTTGACAGGAAACCAATATTCAACATGTTCCAAACCTTTGGAGAAATCACGTTTGTACACAAGCCAAATCACCTTCGTAAGACAAAAACTGATGAGCAGGCTTGGAGAGGACATTGTGTTGGTTATGTGCAAGGGGGAAAAGGATGGATTTTCTACATTCCTAATGCCAATACATTCTTTGAATCTTCCATTGCTAAATTTCCATACTCTTCGCATTCCATAATAGCTCCTCCAATTCCTGAAAAGAATCCAGTAACGAGTTCTCAATCACACGATATATTAAACCCTACAACCAATGTAGCTCCGAAGCATTCCGTCCATGATCTTTTGAATGAAGACGATGTTCCTACTTATGTGATGAAAGCAGATCTAAGTCTGGGGAGCAACAAGGCAGAGGAAACTATCGCGAGTCAAAATGAAGATAAAACTGGTGTTACTGAAATGACTAGAAGCTATTTATCTTGGAATGCACCCAGGACATATCAACAGGCCATGCGAAGAACAGACAAGGATAAATTGATAGATGCTTGCAAAACGGAATTGAAAAACTTGGCAGAGATGAAGGTTTGGCATTTTGAAGACTTACCAGTAGGAAAGAAATTAACCGACGCAAGATGGTTATTTTTCATAAAAAGAGATCAGGAGGGCAACATCGAAAAATACAAGGCAAGATACATTGCATGTGGATTTACTCAAATTTGGGGAGAAGACTATTTTGATACATTTGCGCCAACAGCCACCTTTGCACCACTACAAATGCTTCTGGTGATTGCCGCGAAGAATTCATGGCCCGTTCACTCCTTCAATGTAACAGCAGCTTATTTGCATGGTCCGATTGCTGAGCCAGTGTGGGTAAAGGTACCTGAGGGAACGATGATTCCCGAAAATTGTGATGGGAAAGTGCTACGTCTGGACAAAGGATTATATGGTACCAAGCAAGGGGGGCGATGTTGGTGGAAATTTTTTGCTTCAAATCTTAAAAGACATGGTTTTGACGTAAGCTACTATGATGACTCATTCTATCATCTGAAAATGGGTTGCAATAGCCGTTTGATTTGGATTCATGTTGACAATGGCGTGGTCATGGCTTCATCAATGACCTTTATGGAAAAAATAAAACAAATGATGCACAATGAGTTTAAGATCAAATGGAAAGATAGTGTTGATGCTATAGTGGGAATAAAAATTGACAGACCTTCTGGAAACAAATTCAAATTGAGTCAACCATTCCTCACAAAGAAGATAATTGATACATTTGCCAAGAATATTGAAACTCAAAAGAAACAACCTTTAGTAGAAGTAAACTCTTTATTATCAACTGACAACAATGAAGAGGCAATAAATCCAAATGGTTATCTATCGATAATTGGGTCGTTGAGTTTTCTTGCCGTTGCAACACGACCAGATCTAGCGTTTTCTGTCAGCTACTTATCCCGATTTGCGAAGAAACCAACAAAACGCCACTGGGAAGCGATTCAGAATGTACTCAGCTACGTCAAGAAGAAAGGAAATTTAACCTTATCGCTAAAACCTACCGAAACCCTCCATCAGATGGTGACGTGGGTCAATTCCAATTGGGGTGGGGAATTTTCGCGCTCAACTCACGGATCAATTACCACTCTCTTCAACTGTCCAATTCTATGGGCAAGTAAAAGACAAACATGCATGGCCGTTTCAACTTGTCATGCTGAATTAACAGCACTTGGCTGGACAGCTCGATCAACAATTTGGTTAAAAAATTTATTTCAGGATATGACTGGTCAAATGATAACCCCACACCTCTTTTGTGACAACAATGCGGCAGTCGAGACCGCAAAAGATAAAACCACCAATAAAAGAACAAGGCACATCGACCAAGAATTCTTCTATATCAATGAACAATTGAACAAGAAGAATATCACCATTCAATGGGTACCTACAGCTTCTCAATTGGCTGATGCGTTCACTAAACCGTTGACCAGCATAAATTTTGAGAGGACTTTGACCAGCCTCAAATTATCATAACAAGATTATGATAAAAGCTATGGCAAGTTCCGGGGGGTTGTGTGCGCTAGATGCGTCTATCATGCACCCCCCACAATTTTCTTTCTCACTTAATATTTATCTTTTATGAACATAGTAACGACAATATGCTCCTTCTATTACAATTGCAGGTCTCCTCTCCTCGACTCGATGCCCTCGGACAATCGATTTATTTCATATTTTTTTCTTTTATTTCTAATTTTTTTTCTGGTTTCTTAAATTATTTTTTTTTATTCTTACATTTATTCATCTTTTATTAAAAAACCTTTTTGGCATCAAGGTTTTGATGGATAAAGCAGTATTTTAGTGGGGGTGGCTGTTATGAATATATGCATAAGCATAATGAATATTCAATACACTAAAATACTACTTAACCCGGGATGACAGAAAAAATGTATTCCTCATTCTTCATAAATAAATCAAGAGGAATCAAAATCTAATTTTATATTTTTATCGACTTACGCTGTCATCCCAGCTTGAGAGTATTACATTAATCTCATATTGTTAAGATGTCGAGCGACTAATCTTGATCATCTTACAAGTGGATCAAAATCGCATGTTTCTTTTCCCTCATTGAACCAATGGTACTACAAGCTGGTACAATTGGGAACCAGGTTAGTAAAATAGTTTCTATTTCATAATTGAGCATAGAAGTAGTTAATTGGCTGACGAAAAAGTGCCACATTGACTAGCTCCAACGCCGTAACTATTAAGGGGTTTCAGAGTAACCCGCGTGCGTGCATGCAGCTCATTTTGCATGTTGAGTTTGGCGGGGCGACCTGCATGCAAAATTTGCAGATGGGTCTTAACCTCTCGAGCTGAAGACCCAGCTGCAAGCTGTTTCCAGGTCATTTTCCAGCTCCTCAACTCCGAACATCAACCATTTCAACCAAAAAATTTTGTGATTAGGTATTTTCTCATTTCACTCCTTTTGATTCTTTTTAGACAAAATTCAATCCTGTTGCTGAGTTTTCCTTTTTCATCAATCAATCTCATTAGATTTGGATATCTTTCAGTGGTGCTTTTTCTTTCTTATGTTACTTTATTTTATTACTTTTTGTGTTTTCTTTTTCTCTTGCTCTCGGTAACAAATCAAAATTTATGAAGATTCTCAAATTTCACTCTTTCTCAAATCATATAATTGATATATTTATTTATTTTCTTTTTTGTACAAGGAAGGAAAAGAAAAAAAAAACACCAATTTTGAGACAGAAAAAGGAAGCGAGATCGATCAAACAAAGCAAATCAATAAATTTCAATCAAATTTACCTTTCAATTATCAAATAATATAGTTCATTCATTCATATGTTTTCTATTTTGTACAAGGAATACAAATAAACAAAAAATATGAGAAAAAAAAACACTTGAATTTTGAGACAGAAAAAGGATTTGAGATCGATCAAACAAAGCAAATCAGTCAATTATAATCAAATTAACCATTTGATTATTGAAATTTATATTTCATATATTTATTTGTTTTCTTTTTTTGTACAAGGAATAAACAGAAACAAAAATGTAAGAAAAAACAAATGAATTTTTTGACAGAAAAAGGAATTGAGATTGATAAAAAAAAAAAATAGTTGAATAAAGCAAGCAGGAGATCAAAATCAAGACATAAAAATCCATTGAGTTATCAAAAAAAAAAAAACGTTGAGGAAAGCTGGGGATGTGGATATGTGTTGTGTTTACAGGGTACTCATAGTAAAGTTGTGTTTTGGCGGGGTGCAGGTTGACATGCAAAATGACCTGCATGGACGCCCGCGGGTTACTCTGAAACCCCTTATTATTTCCAAGCAAACTTGGCCGCACAGGGAAGCTCATGTGCTTTGTGCCCATCTGGTGGCTGCCCGGAACCACCAGTGGTACATTGCACAAATGCACCTACAAGTCGCATTCACTGTTCCAGATGAAACAAACCACTCCTGGGCCAGACTCTCTCGTGAAATTTCCGATACAGGCTGCATCTCCCTGCAAAATTTGCATGCCGGAGCTTCCAGTTTTTCGAGCCGGCGATCCCCCTCGAAAACCCACTATTTTTCCCCTCAATCTCTCAATTTTCATTATGTTCAATATCCTGTTTTTTTTGTTTTTGGTTTTCGCCCTATAATTTCTCTTTCTTTCTTTTTGTTAATTTGGAATCTATTTGCTCTTTTGTTTATTCTGTTTCTGAGTTTTTTTTCTTCTTTTCATTGCTCTGTTCTTTTGCTCGCTTTTTTCAGCTTTTTTTTCATTCATCACTGTTATTTTTGTTCTTTTTCTGGCTTTCTTTCAGACTTTGTTATTGTGAAATAAATTAATCAATCAAGGAAGCAACATGAAGCAGAAAAAAAGGATCAAAAGACTATGAAATTAACCAAAAAATAATGACTTACATCAACCTTCCTCAAGTTGGTTGAAGAAATCTGTAATTTCCATATTGTCAAGATCCTTATCAGTCTTGGGACCTGCGGCCAAGTCCTCCTCTTCATCATCAACAGCATTTAAACCCTTTAACTCTACCCTTTCTTGTTTCAGCATTGATACCAAGGCCAAGAAAGGGTGGACATGACCTCCATGATTTCTTTTTTGTGTCCGCTTTGTTGGCCCATTGAGTCATGATTTTTTTGTGATTCCAGAAACAATAGTAGCCCTCCCTTAATAAAAACCTTTTTCAAAGGTTCAAAGCAACATTCCCCAAAATCTAGTGCTAAAAGGGCAACATTTTGTGTTTCAACAATAACAAACATCTGCAAAAAGAGAAAAATCCAGCATTCATTTAAAAATTGTTGGTGGAAAACATGAAAATGATTAGAACAAAAATTTAGAGGGCCTAATGAATTTCCTTAATATATTTTCGATTAACTCATAAAAAAATTCCGCACAGCCCAAAACAAAGCTCTCTTCAACTCAACATTCAGAGGGCCCAGTTCTTCTTGTGAAAATTTTAAGTGAAAGTGAAGCTTGAATTCCCATTTGGACATCCTTTCTAATTGCCCAAGGAGACCTTGAGCGCCTGAAATTGCTTTCTTGGCATCCTCTGGATAAAATTTTTATCCCGAATTTCAATAAGTTTGAAATAACTTTGAAAAAGAAATTTAGCCCATATCTCTGGCATTAAGTACTGGTTTATATTTTTTGGTTAATTTTGTGTACTCCCTAAATAAAGAGTCCTTCTGTATTCTTTTTTTTTGAGCTATAATCTTAGAAATTGAAGCAGGGGTTGTCAGGATGATGGCAAAAAAAAGATTTTAGGGCACTTAAAAGCATTTTTTAAAAATAATTAAAAAAAAAGAAAAAACTCAACATCCTCTGCCGGTCAAAAGGCAATGCAAGGCAGGAAAAGGGTGGTGCAAAAACCACCCACCTATAAAAATTAAAATATAAATAGCTAATCTTAAGGGCATTGCTAAATTCAGGTGGTCCAACCGCAAAACTCACGCGGTTTTGACCGCGCGTGGATGGACCACGTGCACGCAGTTTTCCACAAACTCATGGGGCTTTCAAAAAAACCACGTGAGGGAAAAATAAAAATGCGATGGGTTCTTGGGGGTCTAAAAGCCCCAAAGAAATTCTTAAGAATCTTTGAAGGGTTCTTTGACCCCTAAAAAATTGACCAAAAAAAAAATGGAAAAAAAAATTGATTTGCACAGGGCCCCAAAACTTCATGAAAGGGCCCTGTCCCGTGGAATATAAGTTGATAGGGGTTAAGATAAACCGCTAAACTGTAAATAAATGCAAAAAAAATAACAGCCAGAAAATTACCATATACAACAGTTTCTGCAGTGAAAAAAATAAAAAATAAGAGGAAAAAATTAGTAAAAGAAGAAAACAAAGAAAGATACAAATTTATAAATAAGGAAAATGAGAAAAAATAAAAATAAAACTAACGGAAGACATAAAAATGAAAACTAGGAAGAAAGAGATCAAGAAAAAAAAAACAGAAAAAGAAGAAGAAGAATAAAATGAGAGAGAGAAAGAATAGAAGAAAGGTGAAAAAAAAAATTAGAAAAAGAAAAAAGAAAGAAAAAAGAAAGAAAACAGAAAGAAAAGAGAAAGAAAGAAAAAAGGAAAGAAGAAAGAAATAAAAAAGAAAGCAAAAAAGAAAGAAAAAAGAAAGAAAAAAGAAAGAAAAAAGAAAGAAAAAAGAAAGAAAAAAGAAAGAAAAAAGAAAGAAAAAAGAAAAAAAAAAGAAAAAAAAAAGAAAAAAAGAGAAAGAAAGAAAAAAGAAAAAAAAAAGATAGAAGAAAGAAAGAAAGAAGAAAGAAAGAAGAAAGAAACAACAAAAATAGAAAAAAGAAAGAAAAAAGAAAGAAAAAAGAAGGAAAGAAAAAAGAAAAAAGAAGGAAAAAAGAAGGAAAAAAGAAGGAAAAAAGAAAGGAAAAAGAAAGAAAATAAAAAAACAGAAAGAAATAAAAAAGAAAGAGATAAAAATTGAAAAAACTCTCAAAAAGAAAGAAAAAAGCAAGATAAATAGGGAACAGAGCAAAGAAAAATACACAATTATTTGTTTCTCTGCTGCATATTTTTTATTTCTTTCTTTCTTTATTTATTTATTTCTTTCTTTCTTTCTTTCTTTCTTTCTTTCTTTCTTTCTTTCTTTATTTATTTATTTATTTATTTATTTATTTATTTATTTCTTTCTTTCTTTCTTTCTTTCTTTCTTTCTTTCTTTCTTTCTTTCTTTCTTTCTTTCTTTCTTTCTTTCTTTCTTTCTTTCTTTCTTTCTTTCTTTCTTTCTTTCTTTCTTTCTTTCTTTCTTTCTTTCTTTCTTTCTTTCTTTCTTTCTTTCTTTCTTTCTTTCTTTCTTTCTTTCTTTCTTTCTTTCTTTCTTTCTTTCTTTCTTTCTTTCTTTCTTTCTTTCTTTCTTTCTTTCTTTCTTTCTTTCTTTCTTTCTTTCTTTCTTTCTTTCTTTCTTTCTTTCTTTCTTTCTTTCTTTCTTTCTTTCTTTCTTTCTTTCTTTCTTTCTTTCTTTCTTTCTTTCTTTCTTTCTTTCTTTCTTTCTTTCTTTCTTTCTTTCTTTCTTTCTTTTGTATTTTTCTATTTATTTCTTCCTGCTTTCTTTCTTTCTTAGTTTCTTTTTTCATGTTTAATTTTGATCTTGCTTTTTTTTTCCTTTTTTTTCCTCTTTTTTCTTCTTCTTTATCTTGTTTATCTTTTCTTTCTTCTTTTTTATTTCTCTTCATTTTCCTCTGCCTTTTTCTCTTCCTTCCCCTTTTTCTCCTTGTTTTTCTTTTCATTTTGTGGTTTTTACCTTTTTTTTATTTTTAATTTTTAATTTTCCTCACATGTTTTTTACTTATATTTCACCATTTTTTTACATCAAAAAAATCTGAGGAAATTTTTGGGGGCCTTTAGACCCCCAATGATCTTTTCTTCTTTTTTTTTTCTCCGCTAATGTGGTTCTTAAAAAACCACGTGAGTTTTTGGAAAACAGCTTGCGCACGGTCAGTCCGCCCACTGTCAAAACCACGTGAGTTTACGGGCCAACCATGTGAATTTAGTGACACCCTAATCTTAATTTTAAATAATAAAGTATCATTTTAATACTTCAATAATCATGAGAAACTTACTTTGAGCCTTTCATTAATGGTAAAATAATAATTTCAATTCATGATCATCATTTTAGTATTTTTAGGGGACTGGCTTTGGCACCACCCAAAAACTTCCCTGCACCTCCTTTTGACTGCTAGAGGACGTCCAGCATTTTTTTTTTTTTGAAATATTTTTTAAAAATACTTCTCAAGGTGCTAAAATTACCAAACTTTTATGGTATCCTTGTGAGCCCTTCTGCTTGATATTCTGAGCTTTTTATCTAAAAAAAAAAAAAAAAAAAAAAAAAAAAAAAAAAACAAGTAAAAAGTAAATATAAATAGTTAATACGGGAAATATGGGCTGAAACTTTTACCACATTTATTTCAACCCTATTGGAATTGGGGATAAAGTTTTTATCCACTGGGAAGCAAAAAAAAGTCACTTTTACGTTCACTTTTGCAAAATTTTGATACATGCACCAGTTGTTGCATAAGTAAATGTAAATTCCATTTTTCTTGCTTCCCCGTTCATAAAAAATTTATCCCAAATTTTAATAGGCTGAAAGTACATATAATAAAAGTTTCAGCCCATATTTCCCATGTTAACTATTTTTTTTATTGTTTGTTTGATGTAGTGTACTCCCTCAATAAAGAGTACTTCAAGGTCTTTTTATGAGCTAAAAATCTCAGAATATGTAGCAGGGGGGCAAAGAAGGATGCAGAACAGTTTTGGTAATTTTAGCACTTTGAAAACTATTTTTAAAAACAAATTGGAACAATAAAAAAAGCTGGATTTCCTCTGGCAGTCAAAAGGAGGTACGGGGAAGTTTTTTGGTGGTTCCAAAACCAGTCCCCTATTTTTATTAATTTCTTTTTTATCTGCAATAGTAAAATAAATGTTAAGAATTATTCTCTTTTAACTCAAATATATAATTTTGAATATTTTATTTTCAAAACATTTTATTACTCATTTTCTTGAGTTTTAAATTAAGTAAATATTTTATTTGGACAGTTCACAATACCCGGGAAGACTTACTGATTTCAAAAAAAAAGTTTGCTTATTTCAGCCTGGCATTTCTCAAAATCAGAAAAACCACATCAGAAACCAAAAAAGGTGGCTGATTTGGTTTTCTGATCAACTAAAACATTCATCCAAATCAGAAAACTGTGACCCAGATTCTCTAGGGGGATTTTATCAAACCCACAAAGAGCCAAGTGTGTTTCAATAATTAATTCTTTGCTGATATTGAATTTTCTTTGGTCCAAATAAGCAAATTTTGAGTGGAAAATCAGCAATTTCTGATTTTTAAACCTGTTGCTGATTTCAAAAAATTAAAATGCTGACAACGTTATATTTTTAAACATCCTATTATTATTATTCAAATCTTAAAAAAAACCCTGTATCACAATCATACCAAAAAACTTTTCACTTTGAATGAGCATTGATGGAGCTGCAGGATGCTCCAGAAAGAAAAATTACCACTGAGTAAACCCCATCCCACCAAAGGAGCTTGGACTGTCAGAACAAAAAAAAAAAACCTTATTCAAATAAAAATTCTCACCCTCCATCAAAAATTAATCTGAAATCCCAATTGCCAACTCACAGTCTGTTTCAACCAGCACTAATGCTCAGAGATCCAATGGAATCAAGGCTTCAAAATTGGTTTTGACACATACCAAGTTCTTAAAGAAAAATCTGTGTATTGTGCAGACTTTGGACAATGAATCACACAAAATTAACCTCAAATGCACAGTGGAGATGACACGGAAAAATGATCTCAAGGAAAAATTGGTCAAAATGGAAATAATTTCCAAGGATCTTAGTACTTGTGTGAACTATTGAGAATTGGCATACTATTCAAAATTCAAGAAGTAAATTCCCAAAAACCTTTAAGCCAAAGTAATTTGTCCACGGCCACCCCCACAATCCATTGAAGAGGAATCTTAATCCCTCCAAACCTCTCATTGCAACCCAGCAGACACTCTGAGTGAGAAAACAAGCATGAGGATGAAGAATTTGAAGACTCCAACAATCATGAGGATATTTCTCAGAGGGAGTTCAAAATCCATCCCCATTCCTTATAAATCTTTACTTGCACTTTTTGGTTATCCCTATTTTTCATGAATATTTACTTGTGGTTTTTTGTTTTTTTATTTGTATTGTTTTGGTCAATTGTCAAACCTTACATATTTTGAATTTTTTTTATATTTTTATTCTTGGGCCTTTCTTTTAAATAGAAGAGTAATATTGTTGGGCTTCTCACATGAATCTATTCCTCATATGTCATTGAGCTATCCTGGAATCAATATTACATGATTTCTGTGTTTTTGAGAATGACTTGGAAAATGAAAAACACATGGAAAATGAAAAAGGAAGAAAAAAGTAAGAACAATCAGAGAAGGAAACAAAAAGTAAAAACAATGAGAGAAGTTTTTCAGCATTTTGTTGGAGAGGGTTCAATAACTGTGCACTGCATTCAAAGGGAGTCATTTAATAAGAAAAATTAAATATTTTTTTCTGAAATCTTCATTCATTATGATCTTGATTCAAAAGGAATGGCACTCATCAAGTCTCTATTTCATAATTTTATCCGCTCTCAAGATCAAGAATACTACTATGGTCCCTCACTCAGGAGGAGCTAGGAAAAATTTGCTGGTAGCTAAAATCA
>JNCO01004158.1:0-15401 GCA_000785685.1 Uromyces viciae-fabae
CAATCAAGAAGTCCAGATCGTCAAGAGCAGAAGGCGTCTTGTCTTTGATTGACTGATCTGATAAGAATTGCACATTTTTAGTGCTAATGATTCTACCTTCGTGAGTAAGTATCTTGTACAACAGAAGATCTTCTTCGTAACCGATCAGTCTTCCTTTAGTTCCTTTGGGTTCAAGCTTGGAAAAGGATTTGCTAGGCAGATTTAAGTATGCCACCGATGCACCAATTGGATGAAAAAAGCTGAGAGGGATCGTTTTTCCTCTAAACAGCTCATATGGGCACTTCTTGCTTCGATGAGATGGTATCTGATTGAGTGTAAGAGTGCTGACCTTCACAATCTCATTCCACAATCTTTTATTGAGGCCGGTGTCTAGAAAAATGGTCCTCATTGACTCCAAAATTGTCCTATTGTGTCTTTCAGCTAGGCCGTTTTGCTGAGGTGTGTATGGATCAGAATATCTCATCTTAATGAGATGATTTTTGCAAAAATCCTTCAGAGAGTTGTTAATAAAATCAGAACCTCGATCCGAATGAATAATCAAAGGGTAGTAGCCAAATTATTGGCCTCCATATCTAGTACACTAGTTATGATAGATGGAGCATCGCTCTTATTTTTTAAAGGTATGCCAGAACAGTATCTTGTGCAACTGTCAAACATTGTCAGGATGTAAGTATGACCTTCTCTTGACGATGGTGTCATGGGTCCTACGAGATCCATGTGAATTTCTTCAAATGGACAAGATGCTCTTTCGTGCTTGGTCTTAAATGAAGCTTTTGTGACTTTTGCCAGTGCACATTCTCTACACTTTTCTTCGTTTTTGATGGGAATTCCCAGTTTGTTCCTTATGCGATGGTAACTCACATGTCCCAATGATTTATGAAGAGTTTCAGCAGCAGAAAATAGTGCGGATTGATTACTTTGAATAATTTCTATACAAGGTAAATCATTTATATAGTGACCTTCCATGACAACAATGTTTTGAAAAAGTATTTTAAAAGAGTTGACTGAGAGACATGGTTCATATCCAGAAAAAAGAAGCTTTTGATAGGAGACAAGATTTATAGTCAAGTTGGGAACATAGAGCGCATTCTGAAGAGTAACTGTACCGTGAATGGTTTTGAATTGAACCGATCCTTTTCCCTTGATGTCTAAGGTTCTAGACTTGTCGCTTGTTTGAACTACTCCTTGCTCTGAGGAATCAATGGAAACAAACATAGAAGAATTTGAGAACATGTGAGATGAAGCCCCTGAGTCAAGAATAAAGAGAAACTCGTTTGAAGAAGAGGAACCGAAAAATGTGCATACATTAGCGGTCTCAGCTTTAGGCTTGACCGGTCTTAGATGAGGGTGAAGCAGCCAACACTTGGCTTCCGGATGATCAGCGAGTGGATTATGCCACGCTTTTTTACATTTTTTTGAGTTGGGGTCACTTTTGGAGTACATTGACATGTTTTCTGATTTGACTTTGTTTGAACCGGTGATTGATTTTTGATCATTAGCAAATAGTCAAAGATGATCTAAAACTAAGTCAACTGTTATTTCTTCGTCAGAATGAGTAATCTGTTGACAGATGGTGTCCAGTGAACGAGGAAACTTGAAAATGATCAAGTATGCTAGAATGTCGTTGGGTAATATGATTCCGACTTCGAATAATCTAGAGATGGCATTCTTGATCTTAGTTATGAATCCGGCAACGTTGGTGATGTCGAAGATCAAGCAAAGAAGTTCCAGTTAATATGATTCCGACTTCAAATAATCTAGAGATGGCATTCTTGATCTTAGTTATGAATCCGGCAACGTTGGTGATGTCAAAGATCAAGCGAAGCAGTTCCAGCAATACCCTAACTCTATTAGAAGCTTGCGAGGATGCGAAGTATTTCAAGATTGACTTCCAGATGAGTTTGATATCGTCCTCGTTTTCAGGAGTGACCACAATAGCATGAATAGCAGGATCGAGCTTTGCCGTTATTATGGTTCTTAAAAGAACATTTTGATACGGAGTAAGTTCAGGAACATTTTTGTCATCCGAGGTGAGATGTGCTCTGAGGCTTTGGAGATCCAACCAGTTGTGGACTCGAGTTCTCCATAAAGTGAAGTTATTGGCGGTAAGAAGGGGTATAGCCTCGATAGCAGTCTTCATAGCTGCTGCTGTCATTTTTTCATCGTCTATGTGCTCTGAGGCTTTGGAGATCGAACCAGTTTTGGACTCGAGTTCTCCACAAAGTGAAGTTATCGGCGGTAAGAAGGGGTATAGCCTTGATAGCAGTCTTCATAGCTGCTGCTGTCATTTTTTCATCGTCCATGATTAAGAATTGTGTCCTGGTTTACTTTTGAGTGGCTGCACGATTTCGACTGTTAATGGTGATGAAATTGAACCTTTTTATTTTTCAAAACAGAACCAAAACTTTTTAAAGAAGAAAGAAATTACAATTAAGATTTGTTTTTTCTAAAAGACAAATAAGAAATTGAATGTTTTTTAAGAAAGAATTCATACCACAATTAGATTGTTTTTTATTCTAGATGGACGGAATTAGATAGAAGATAGGAAGGAGTCACAATGACTAGTAAAAAAAAGAAATAAATAAAAGAAAGAAGGTTAACGAGTGTTGAAGAAAGTAAGCAAGGAAAGGTCAAAATTGTCATGCTGAGCGTGAAGATAGTTTTAAGTGAAGTTTCCTTGGATGATTTTTTTGAGTTGCAATTCTGTTGCTGAATGAAATTAAAGTTGATCTTGTTAGGTTTAAAGTGTCTTAATTGCGGATTTGATTCCTTTTCTCACCAAATTAGATCCTATGATGGAGGAAGATGGGACGCTGAGTTCAGGTAGAAGATAGAACTAAAAAGAAGCGACAAGAGGAGAAAAGAAGGAGCGGAACAGCCTTTTTGATAGCGTTGATTAGGTTTGAACTTTGATTATCATCATCAGCTGCGGCGGCCAATTGTCAGGTTGCTGTCGTGGGCGCGACCCAAATTCCAGAATTTCAACACTTCCACATCCGACATTTTAAGGTCCTGTTGCTGTTCTTTTTTAATCAAGCGACCGTACTGATAATGTGACAATTTTTAGTCTTAAAAAGAATATAATATTTCAGTATTTTGAAATCAATAAAATGAAGAAAAATAATAAAATAAAAGAAATAATATTTTAAACAGAAATGAGAGAATATGATGATACTTTAAAAAGAACAACAACTTATGAGTGAATTGAATGAACTTTGGAGTTTAAGGTAATGTAGTATGAAAAGAAAATAACACAACAACTGATAAATGAAGAAATGTTAGATTGGTTTTTATATTGAATGACAATAAAAGTAAGAATAGATAAATGAAATGTAACCTTTTAAGATAGACTTCATCCACTAGTTAATCCCTGAGGTGGTAAAACTGAATGATGATAGTGTTCAGTATAAGAAAGTGCCAAAGGGACAAATTTATAGAAATGAGGAATTTTGAGCATTAAAGATTTCAATACTCCAGATTTAGAGTAAGTACACCGGTTCTATTATTCCTCTAGAAGTAAAAACATCAAAATCCAACAGTTTTGCATCAAGAATAAAACTGGGGCTGATCTTGGAAGAAATGTTGCAAGGAGCAATATCCAAAGTTAAGACATAGTCCCACCCAGGCTTTACCTTTTTCTGTGTTGCTATCGGAGGAGGTTGCTGATCTTCTTGTTGAGTAGGTTGAACCGCATCTTCAGCCGTGCCAAAAGAAAAATTTCTTGCTTGATCTGAGATATCAGCAGGACAAGCAGTTGATTCTTCAGAAAACAAGCTTGAGTCAAATGGGATTTGAAAATCAGGAGCAATCTCTTGCATTTCCATTGACTTGGTGCTGCCAGATGAGGCGAAAAGGGAGGCTCCTGGGAAATAAGTCTCCATGAACTTGACGTCATGACTGCGCTCAACCTTTCCATTTGCGGTGTGGAAAGATAAGGCGTGTCCCCACACAAATTAGACTCTCCGCAGGTTCCTGAACTCGATGATTCCGCATTTTTAGGACTATTGAACCAAGATCTAAGAGTAACTTACGCTCTAGACTAAGAATCCCAAACAAGTTCGCCCCTTCTTATTCCCTCGCCCTTCCGCAGTTCCTCTCCCTAAGAGTCTTGGTCAATTCCCGTTCCGATAAAGTGATTTTCCCACAAGTGTAAAGTTATAATCTAATGTAAAGATGCCTAACCTAATGTAAAGTAAAATTCATATATTGGTATGTATCTTCCACTATCCTGTGATGCCCTATTTACAACTCTCCCTCCCGCACCCCGTTTCCCCCGATTCCACCCTATTCCCCCGTGTACCCCGGTTTCTGTCTCCGCAGCCGTTTGCCCCTATCACCAATCCCGCATCCGCCTTACTTCCGACCGACACCACTCTACTTCTTGCAGCACACCGGTTTGGATCGTTATCCGCTGAACGATCCGCCCCTTCCCCTGCTAACCCGCAGCCCTTAGCACCAATCTAACCCACAGCACCTTCCTGAGTAACCCACTTCTGATTGCCTAATCTGCAATACCGCTCAGACCCCGTAAACCGTAGATTCCACTTTCCCTCCGCTTTTAGTATATCCTGAGGCGATTAACTTTGAAGATACTTTCCACCTTTGCCAAAGCTTTTGATCAGCTCCCATGATGCTTTTCACTGCTCCGCATGCCTCTCCACCTTGTCAAAATTTAGGCAACTAAAAGCAAAATTTATTACTTGATTAGAAAACAATTTTTTTTTTTTTTTATATATATTTTAATCTTATTTACAATTATTTATTCTTTTTATTCTTTTTAATATCTTATTTAAAATAATAGAAAAATATAAAAAAATTTTAATTTACCTAAAAGCAAAATCAATAAATGCCTTGCTTCTTTATTTTGTTTGAATTTATTATTATTTTTATAAAGACTAAAATTATAATAGTTGAAGATATTTTAATGTAATACTAATTTTTAATCAATTGAATTATAAAATTTATTAAGATAATTTAATATTTTAATATACTAATTATAATATTTCTTTTCAAGTTTTATTAATATTTAATTTTAATGATTGATAGTGAAAAATATTGAAAAATAGAATTGATTCAAGAATGAAAAGATTAAAATTTTTATTTTTATTTCACGCTCTTGATTTTTTTATTTGACCCGATTCAAATTCTAATTTGTCATTCGATCTAAAAAAAAAATCAATGAATGTGAAATCAGTTATCTGATTTCACATTCATTATTTATATTTATATTTTTAATTCTATTTTATTTCTTTTATTGTTATTTATTTCTTGTTTATTTTATTAATAATTTTTATTCTTTTTATTACTTTTAATTTTGAAGTAATTTTTAGAATTAATTAACTTACTATTAATTTATTTAAAAACATTTTTTATTCTTTTATCCACAGTATTTGTTATGATTTTCAATAACTTTTTCTCCTGTTTTGATAATTTTATTTTTAATATTTTTAATTAGTTATTTATATTAAATATTTTTGTTTTTTAATTTTCATTTATTTTATGAACTTTTTACTCACTAATTGTAGCTTTTAAGTTTTTAGTTCTTTTAATTCTTTTCAAATCATTATTTATTTGACACACCTTCGCCACCGCCACCCAACACGAATATAGATTCCACATCCCCCTTTCTTTTGAATCCTGTCCCCAGCGATTCATTCCCTCCAAAAACCAACCCACCAGAAAAATCCATTCATACTCCCTCTACACCGTATTCCCCCTTCCCAACCAAACAACCCTCCCCAATCCCCTTTCATAACCCATTCTACACTCCACCCCACCCTAGTCAACCAGCTGCGATGGAGTGCACCCGCTGAGCTGAATCTCGCCAACGCGGAAGAGTTTTTCAATTCTTCCAACCTACTCCGGGCGGTGCTTGCACCAAATGTTCCCGCGCTCACCCCGCATGCTCCTTCCGACCAAAAACCAAACGAAGAAGCTCCAATTGACAGCCTTCACCGGGCCCATCCCGCGCGCGCAAAAGGACTCGCCGGGCCGACACCTTTGTTGTGCCGGATTCTG
This sequence comes from Uromyces viciae-fabae, assembly GCA_000785685.1. Classification (NCBI taxonomy): domain Eukaryota; kingdom Fungi; phylum Basidiomycota; class Pucciniomycetes; order Pucciniales; family Pucciniaceae; genus Uromyces; species Uromyces viciae-fabae. The sequence goes on from JNCO01004158.1 coordinate 6,019, forward strand.
AAACCATTCCGTCAGACCATTCCGCCGACACTCCTCCTAGCGCACGTTGTTGGTGCAACACTTCCCCACCGTTCTCTCCCCGCCACCGATCTCCTCGCCGTCCTCGTCCCCCCCCGTTAGACGATTCTTCAAGAAATTGCCTGTCGAGTGGGGAAACTTTCAGGATCCGGCTCCCAAGAAGGCTGATTTCGCTTCCATGGCCAAGTGGGGAAAAGCCGCCAGAGAGTGGGCCGCTCAAAACCAGGTCTAAACTCCGGCGTGGAGGAACCGCGGGTTTGCCAACAAAGAAAATCTGCCTGAAGAAGCTCGCCGAGCGGAAACGGAAAACGGTAACAAAGAGCGCCAAGCTCCCACCGCTGCTCCCTCTCCTGCTTCCTCCCCCATCCCCGAAGCCGGCCCTTCCGCCCCAGCTCCTGCTCCCGTACCTTCACCTCAACCAACTTCCCCTCCGGAACGCCCCGCCACTCCACCGGCCACCTCCGGGTTCATCTGTCGGGATCGTTTTGGCCGCTGGCCAGTGGAACTGCCAAAGATTGTCAAACGTCCGAAGCCAAAACCGTTGTCAAGGACGCCATCCGACATCATCATAATATCTTCTCCGCGCCGACTGACTCCTCCCCCCTCTTCACCTTCCACCCCCACATCTCCTCCTTCTCCTCCAAAAACTCCCAATCCTCCCTCCTCCTCACCTTCCCCCGAATCCCCTTCCTACCCTTCCTCTCCTAACCCTTCCCCCACCTCGCCCGTCGTTGAAGGAACAACTACCCCTCCGCAAACTCCTCCGGAGCAAATCTTCCGTATCACCGACAATGTCCACGATCGTCGACCTGTACCGTTGGTGCTCGAAATTCACCATTTCCGACACTTTGCTCTCCGTTCATTGGAGCGATACATCGAGGCTATCAACTCCGCAGTCGGAATCCCATTGGAAACCCGCCGCCAACTAATTCACAAACATCTGGAATTGACGGAATACTTTGGCGGACTATACCGGCACGCAATCATACTTGATTCCCCTCCTAACTCTCCTCCCTCTTCTTAAAACTCTTCCCCTTTTTTTCTTGTTCGCTTCTCTTTTCCGCTTTCCCATTTTCTTTTTTGTTTTTTTATTTTATTTTATTTTATTTACCCCCACTATTCCGCCGCCCAGAAAATCACAAACATAACAAGAAAGATGAGATTTGAAAACATAACTTAAGAAAAACTTGAGACCCAAAGAAAAGAAAAATTCCTGCTTAAGTTCCTGGACCGCCCCAGAAGAATTGCCACGCGATTCCCTGCACCCATGTTCCTAAACAATAGCCGAAACAAAAACAGTAACACTATCCACATGCCAATTTGAAATAGATCTATAAGAAAACGGACATTCTGGGGTGGCTAGTTAATCCGGCTGTAAACCAGCTAGCACACCCCCTCACCAAAAAATGCTTGGCCTCTGGCCCCATCCACCTCCTCCCTTCCCCCCTTGCTTTTAGCCGATGTCCTCATTGGCTTCAACCTCTTACTCCTCCAAAGAGTGGGTTCCACTCCGAAGCTAGAGTCCTCCGAAACGGAACCATTCAATTGAGCATCCTGAGAGGCTTCCCGCATTTCCACATCCTCCAATCCCACACTGCCTTCCTCTTCACCAGATCCAGCTGTTTCATCGAAAGAAGTTGACCCGCGCGCGTGAAACCGCTTATAAACATGCGCCGCCGCCGCCTTCCGCTTCAAAAGAGTACGGTCCAGTTCCTACAATTGATAACTCCCGCCCGGAAACTTGCTAACCACCCAATATGGACCGTTCCAGCGGTTAGCAAAAAGTTTACCCCACTGCTTCTCCAGCGACCAATTATACAAAAGAACCAAGTCACCCTTCCGCAGGGGATTACGAAGCCGATGAGCACAGCGCTCATCCCAATACCAAGTTGCCCTGGCTCTCGAGTCCGTCACAAGCTTGCTTGCCTTCTCAACCATTTCCTCCCGACAAAGCAACTGCTCGGCTCGAGCAACGACCAAGTCTTCCGAGCTGTTGACCTTCCACCAATTGATTGCCAAGTAAGTGAGCATCTCGATATCAACTGGTAAAACCGCCTCCCGCCCGTAAAAAAGCTCGTAAGCTGAGTACCCTGTCCCCCGCTTGATGGAAATCCTGTCCGCAAAAAAAACTGACGGAAGATACTGCTGCCATTTCCGCCTGTCCTCCCCACAAAGTTTCACCAACGCCCCCTTAATCGGTTGATGCCCGTATTCAATCATGCCGGCGCCCTCCGCATAATACTCAGTGACCCGACCAAATTTCGCCCCACAGTTATGAACAAGTTTCATCAAACTGCCCTGAAATTCCGCCCCGCCGTCCACAGTGATTAGCCTTAATCACCCGAACCGCGAAAACCAGTTTTCCTCCAGAAACAAGCCAACCTTCTCCGCCAAAAGCTTGACCAACAGTTGAGCCTCCACCCATCCCATGCTACCAGCAAGGAGGCAAACTTCCCTGACTTGATGTGAGCCACATCCAGGGAAACCCAACTAAAAAGAGAATCCTCACCCATTGGAATACCCAGTTTCCTTGGCAAGACCGTCCCGCGTCGTTGAAAAGCCTCACAACTCCTAACCCATTCCTTCACCGATTTTACCACCCCTGGCCACCAAAACTGCTGTCACCAGGAAAAAAAGGTACTCACCCACAGGTGGGTGGCAATGCTGTATCCCTCATGTATCCCTACTTGTATCTAACCCTGATCCAATTTTCTGTCTCTCCCCGATGACCCAACTTCTCGTGTAAACTCGTCAGAATTGCTTCCTGGTCCCCCCGACAAGTCGCTACTACCAAAGGAATGGGCACCCGGCGGCGCCACAACTGCTTTTCATGAAAAAAAAAAATAGCAACCTTCTGCCGAACCCAAACCTGAAGCAAATTAATTGTACCATCGGGAAAGACCAATTTATTAAGATACCCCTCCAACAAAGCATACTGACTGCTCTGCTTGAAAGGCAATCCAATTCCCGTTTCTGTTGCCCCCACCGTTAACAACCGACGCTCCACATATAGCGCCTCCGCCTCCGAAAAACTTGCGTCCCCTTTCTCCTCCTCTACCCGTGACAACACATCCGGCATTGTAAAAGCCTTCCCCGGAACATGAACCACCCAAAACGAAAATAATTGTAGGTAAGCAACCCATCACGTCATAGGAGCATTAGGAAGAGAAGGAGAATTGATCATCCTAGCCAATGCTTCCGCGTCCACCAGGAGCTCAAAGAAGACGCCCCATAAGATATCTTTTAACTTCCGCACCACCTTTGTTACCCCAAATAGCTCCAACTTCGGTTGTGAATACTTTGACTCCACCTCCGTGAACATAATTGACTCATAGAGTAACGGCCGATCCTTCCTCCTCTTGCGTGAAAACACCTCCTGCTCCAAATTTGCTTGAGTCCCGCCAACCTAATACCCCCCAAGGAATAATCCAAATCCTTAAACACGATATCCCTTCCCACGATGTCCTTCAGGCGTCAAAAAGATTGATCACATTCCTCCGAACAATTCCACTCCGCCCCCTTTCGCGTAAGTCGCCGCAAAGGGCTTGCCACCTCCGCAAACCGCTTGATAAACATCCGAACATAACTACACAACCCCAAGAACTGCAGGATGTGAGAAACCGTCTTCGGTGTCGGCCACACTTGTATCTTATTCAGCTTTGAGCAAGCTACGCTCTGTCCCCGCCAAGAAACCTCATGACCCAGAACATCCAACGCCGGAACACAAACCACAAATTTCCTTGCCGATACCATGAGTCCCGCCTTCTCTATGCGAAACAAGATCCGCTCCAAAACTACCGCGTACTCCCAAATATAACACCGATTTCCCAGATTCCCCCTCAATACCTCCCCGCCGTAATCCGTCCTTGGACCCTTGATTCCAGCATTGTCTATGAAGATCTGAACCGAGTGCAATAAATTGTCCTGAAGAATCCACACCATTTGCGCCTGATAAACTCCACCGAATCCGTTGCACCCTGCGGTAATTGAGTAAGCTGCATCCGCCCTATCCTTGTCTCAAACGCAGTGAGCGGCCTCGATCCCGGATGTAACTCCCTCTGATCGTAGCCTCCCATAACATCTACCAAGCTGTAACAAACTTGACCCGCCATTGTCTTGACGAATTAATCAATACTTGTTGGTAAACCCGCATCAAGAATAGTTACCAAATGCAGCTTTTGAAGATCATGAACAATCCTCAAAATCTTTCAGTCCTGCTTCAAAACCGCAAAGATTGGACTGGAATAACTAGAACATGATTGCTCATAAAGTCCTGTTCCAACCCGCTCCCGCACCAGCTCCGTGAAAGGCTCCCAAATTGGCCTAATCTGCCACGGAACATGCTCGACCACCGGAATTACGTATGGATCTCCTATTTCCTGATCCAACAACCCTTGCTCTTCCGGCTCGAATGCCAGCACCCGCTCCCTTAACACAATCACCCACACCAAAAGCTTCCGCTCCTCCTCCCACAACCATCCTTCCGGACCAAAGTTCAACAAAGAGATCCTTTCCTCCGTAATCTGTGCCGTTGGCGCAAAATCCGGCGGCCTGTCGCGAAGCGGAGAGTCAAAAGGATTCCTTCCCCAATTGATTGGCCGGAGCCGTAGGTTCAAATTCTGTGGCATTGGCTCGTTCCGCGGCTTTACTTTCTTAGCCACAGGCTTATATTTCCTGCCATTCACCACTACTTGCCTGACCACCGCTTCCTCCGCTCCCACAGTCCTAATGATCCCGAAACCAAATTCCTTCATGTGGCTCACACATCTGGCACAAGGTAATGCTTTGGAACAAGTAGATAGAACCCTTGAAGGTGCACAATTGGGAGGACTTACTTTTAATCCCTCTGCCTCCACAGAACACATTCTCCTAACTCCTGATCCAAACAAACCCGCCACCTCCACAACGCTTCCACACCCTCCCTTCTCCATCCCGCTCCCCTTTTTCAATTCCTCCTCTCCGTTCCACAACGCTGAAACTGATTTAACGGGACGCAAGCCTGCTGCTCACGTATGTGGCACTCCGTAGAGTTTTCACAAGACTGATATCTACCCCCAGAGGTGCACAATTGGGAGGACTTACTTTTACCTGCTCTGCCTCCACCCCACGATTCCATGTCGCCTATCCCTTTCCTCTCCTCTTCTTTTGACCATTCGCACACAGCCGGAGCTGAACTGGTGCGAATCACCTGGCGGGCCTTCAAAAACCCGGCTTCGAGGAGGAAGTATCACACTTCTCTCCCTTCTGCCCTTCCCCGCCTAGTTGATCGACCACCACCTCCCATCGGCCGCTCATTGGTTGACAGATCGTGGTCTCAAATCTGATTCCGCGATTGTTGATTACCGACAAGATTTCCTCCTTTCTAGTTAAGTCAAACCTTAACATCGCCCTAAAAGCAAAGAGAAAGGGCCAACCAAGGATAACTCCTCCCAATAGAACTGCCAGGAAAGATACCCGCCTCTTGCACTTTGCAACTCCCACCCATTCCCCCTCTACCACCCCATCCACATGGCACTCCTGCCCGCCAATACCTTGGAGACCAATGTTAGCCTGTCGCCTAACCAGATCCGCCTCCCGAACCAATTCCGCCGGCAAAACATTTACCATCGACCCGCTGTCAATCATGGCCCAAACTTGACGGTCCCCAATGTTCATCTGAGCATAACCTAATGGGCTGGAAGCCATGTTGGATTTCACTTTGGCATACGGTTCTGCCTCGGGGCGACAACATTCGCCCAATTTGACATTGAAAGAGACATTCACATAACTCCCGCCGGCCTTCAACCCTGCACTATCCCTAATCACCGAGATCATCTCCTCTGCCATCATGGGAGATACCGCCGCCAGTTCCCTGATACTCAAAGCAACTGGAGAATCTGACCCTAAAGCGCGTCGAGCCAACTCGGCCGCCTTCTTTTTACCACCACCAGCCGCCATCCCAGCTGGTGACTTCCTCTTCTCCTTCCTTGGAGCATCGACTTCCATCGGAACACGATCAATTTTGAGTTGCCAGTATGTGCTTCCAACCCATTTTACCAGATGTCACCATTTGTGACATGTTGTATGTTGTTCTCTTTTTCTTTTCTCATTTCTCTCTCATTTAACTAGTTTCCATAACATGTCACAATTTGTGACATGTTCATTCTCTTGTATTTAACCTGGAGCAATTGCGTGTGACAAATCTTTTCTCATCTGTTCACACTGATTGCTCCAGGTAAGTCCCTTTGTCTTGTTGTATCTTTTCTCTGTTTCTCTTTCTTTGATCTCTTGATGTGATACTTAAATACATGATATCTGTTCACACTGATTGCTACAGTTCACCTCAACAGGTTATGAGCCTGCAGTTGCCTCTACCCACATCTCAATCTATCGTCTGAACGCCTCGGAGCTCTCTGAACATTTGCAATAAGTCTAGTCAAAACTATGGCAGACTCTTCCTTGCTCACTGCACCGGACTCCACTGATTCCTCTTTGCTCAAAATGTCCGGAATTATTCAGCTCAAACCACCCGGAGCTGACTCCAACTATCTGGACTGGAGCTTTGTCATGATGCTCCATCTTCGCTCGGTCAAACTCAACCACGTACTGAAAGTTCTTGATCCAAAAGATGCAAAAACAAACAACTGGACGAACGACAACACAACCATCTTTTTGCTTATCGCCCAAACGGTTCATCACAGCAACCTTCAATTCATTTGCGAGCATGGCGACAATGCCTGCTCAATGTGGTCCTCTCTGTGTAATGCCCATCAAGACATGTCTTCTGGTGGGCGCATGTATTGGCTACGAAAACTAATTCTCACTCGTATGTCCTCTGATGATGTTGAGGCACACATCGAGGAAATGGCAGTTTATGCCAAACGTCTCAATTCCCTGGTAACTGTCGACAAGCCACTCACTGCCGACGACATCCATGCCACTGCACTTCTGATCTCCTTGCCACCCGATTGGCTTCACTGCGTTTAAGAACTCTTAAATGAGGAAAATGTCTCCTCCTGGCGCATTGTTTCAGCGCTCAAGCAAGAATCCCTCCGTCAAAAATCTCAACAGGAGGAAGAATCAACCTCTGCTACGGTATCGGCGTTGAGGGCCGCCTCCGACATCAAAAGCCGCCCTCATTTCAACGCTGCGCTCTTCTGCTCTTTCTGCAAGCTTTCAGGCCAAGATCTCTCGATCTGCCAGTCAGCAGCTCGTGTTCTCAATGATCATCAAACAAATCGCCGCCCGGAGACAGAATATTGTCGTTTGGACACTCGCGCTCGCCGTCCCAATGGCGATAATTCTACCAAACCCCATCAATACGAACGAAGCTCGCGTCGTACTGATGACAATCGCTCATATAGCTGACGAGCACCACCCCCAAAACCTCCTGCAAAAGCGGGGGTCACCTCTGTCGTCAAGCTTAAAAGTGATTCCGAGGATCCTCAATCTGACTACTCGGGATCCGAATACGCCCGCAACGCAGTAACAGCTGTGAACTCAGTCAGATCCACTTTTCCGATCAACTCTGACGCTATCATTGACTCTGGGTGCTCTGTCAGCATGACACCAGATCTTTCCTCTGTTCAACAAATCAAGGCAGATACAACCTCTATTCGACTTGCAGATTTCTCATCCGTGTCTTCTACGCACAGAGGAGTTTCACTCCCACCTCTTGATGTCGTCAAAGAGATCAAAACTCTAGTTGTTCCGGATCTCCATGAAGCCCTTCTGTCAGTGGCTGGTCTATGTGATGCGTCTCTTCGGGTTGTTTTTACCCCGTCCTCCTGCGATATCTATGACTCAGCTGATTTCAAAGTTATTGGCTCCACCGATGGTCAAGGGTATCGAAAAGGAAACTTATACTACCTTCCCGCAGGAGAGGTAAGGTCTTGTTCCTCCTCACCATTATCCCCGTCTTCATCAGATCACCCACTCCTTGGTTATCACCTTCCTCTGTCCCATGTAGGATTGCGTCCGTTAAAGCAATTTCTCAAGGACAATAACATCAAACCCACTCTCATGAACGAGATCAACGTGCAACGTCGCACCGTCTGTGTTCAATCAAAGATGCATCTTGTCTCTTTCAAATCAAGATCTGATCATCGGAGTAAATCACCTGGTGAGATAATACATTCTGATGTTGGTTCTTTTGAAGTCTGCTCGCGCAAAGGCTACAAATATTTTGTAACTTTTATTGATGATTGTTCAAAATTCACTTCTGTTTATCCGATGAAATGGTAAAATGATGTTTTTCCATGTTTCAAAATCTTCAAATCTTTATTTGAGAAAGATGGCGGCCATAAAATTCTCTCTCTCCGGTCCAACAATGGAGGAGAATACATTTCTGAGTTATTTAAAACTTTCCTTCTGGCGTTGGGCATCCGCCATGAACCTGGACCTCCTCAATCACCAGAACTGAACGGGGTTGCTGAGCGAGCAAATCGGACAATTGGAAACTCAATTTGATGCTCCCTTCTCAACGCTAAGCTTCCCAAATCTTTCTGGGCTGATGCCCTTTGTCATGTTTTCTTCACTTTCAACTCAATACCTTTCTCTAAACCACTAGGTTTCCACAGTCCTCACGATATTATGAAAATTCTACCAGTCAAAGCATCAACTCTTCATACTTTTGGGTGTCTTGCCTGGTACAAAGTCCCCAAAGCAAACCACAAGAAATTGGAAAACAAACACCACAGAAATATGGCTGCCACCTGCATGCAGGTGGCGTTTCAGTATCCCATTGATATCTCAGGGTTAAGTGATGTTGTATCTCATATTTGATTTTGAACTCAATATTGTGGAGATCACCATTTACTTAACTTTTGGAGCCTTGGCTTTCAATAATGGGTAAACAAAAAACCTACAGTATTGACAAAGCTTTTCCTTGAAAAGAAAATGACACATCATCTACAAACTACTGCAGTTGGTGTTTGAGAATTCTTCCAGTTTGGAAATGGAAAAGTCCAAACAAGTCCAAAGATGGCAAACTTGATTTTCCAAGGACTGATAGAAATTGAACATGTCAATCAACTATTAATTATCATCTTTAAGAGATAGTCATGACTTTGTCCCTCTGATTATTATGAACACCAGTTGATGAACCAATTGGTTAATCCTACAACATGCAAATGGGGAACTTATTATTTTTTGAGTAACAAACATGTACTTAGAGCAAGTTCACTGTGGGGGCTAAATTAAGCCATGCGTGTTAAGCCATATTGAGCTTCCAAAACTTTGTTCAGCACCACCACAGGTACCAGTGGTGCTAAACAGGGTTGTAAAATAGATTCTTTTGGGAGCTATAACAGTTCCCGATGATGAAGCACACCTATATGGCCCCACCATGCAGAAGAATCAGCAACTGTGGCAGTTAAAGCACCTGT
>KN361955.1:2467-15627 GCA_000785685.1 Uromyces viciae-fabae
TTGATGAGGAATTTTTATTTCTGTCATCCCAGTTTATATGTTGAGTTTGAGTGTATAATGCATATTCAATATGCTTCCTCCATAACAGCTGCCCCCACGAAAATTCAACATAATTCAGAAAAACTTTGATGAGAAAGAAAAAAAATTAAAGAACATAAAAAAGAAATAGAGACAAAAAAATACAACATCCACCCGTTCGAAGCGCATTGTGAGATACTGTAACAAAAATAACAAAAGAAACAGGTCGTTATTTTGTTCAAACAAATGCAAAATGATGGAGACGGACAATTGTGGGGGGTATATGATAGACGCTCCAGCGCATACTACCCCCCGGTACTTGCCATCATTGGTTTCATAATCATGTTATGAAAGTTTGAGGCTGGCTAAAAACCTCTCAAAGATTTGTCCGGATAGTGGCTCGGTCATGATGTCGGCAAGTTGAGACTTGGTTGGAACCCAATCAATGGAGATTTGATTTTTGTTGAGTTGTTCATTGATGTAAAAGAACTCTCGCTCGATGTGTCTAGTTCTCTTGTTAGCTGTGTTGTCTTTTGCAGTTTTGACGGCGGCATCATTATCGCAGTACAGAATAGGGGTAATGATTTGATTGGTCATGTCTTGAAACAGATTCTTTATCCAAATGGTAGACCGCGCTGTCCAACCTAGTCAGTTTTGACAGCGGCATCATTATCGCAGTACAGAATAGGGGTAATGATTTGATTGGTCATGTCTTGAAACAGATTCTTTATCCAAATGGTAGACCGCGCTGTCCAACCTAGTGCCATAAGCTCGGCATGACAGGTAGAAACTGCAACACAAGTTTGCCTCTTGCTAGCCCACAAGATTGGGCAATTGAAAAGCATTGTAACTTCACCGTGCGTAGATCGTGCGAATTCCCCGCCCCAACTGGAGTCCACCCATGTTGCCATCACATTCTGTGTTTCATCTGGCTTCAGAGACAGCGTCACGGTTCCTCGTTCCTTAACATAGCCCAGAATTGAGTTGATAGCAGCCCAGTGACGTTTGGTTGGATTCTTAGCGAATCTTGACATAAAGCTAACTGCAAAAGAAAGATCAGGACGCGTCGCCACGGCTAGAAAATTCAGCAAGCCGACTATTGATAGGTATCCATTAGGGTTAATTACCTCTTCGTCATTGGTCGACGTGGTAAGTGTATTGGTTTCTCGAAGAGGTTGACTCTTTAAAAGGGTTGTATTCTTGGTAAAGGTGCTGATTATCTTATCGGTTAAGAAAGGTTGAGTCAAACGAAACTCATTGGCTGCTGGTCTTTCTACCTTGATGCCAACTATAGATTCCAGAGAATCCTTCCATTTAACATTGAATTTTTCATGCATTAGAATTTTAACTTGACTTAAAATATTCGTTGATGAAGCCACAACCACTCCATCATCAACATGGATCCAAATCAGGCAAGTATCATTTCCTCGTTTAAGGTGATAAAGGGAGTCATCATAGAAACTGACGTGAAATCCATTCGATTTTAATATTGACGCAAAGAACTTCCACCAACATCTACCGCCTTGTTTAGTACCATATAGTCCTTTGTCCAAACGAAGGACTTGTCCTTCACAACCAGCAGGAATAGCCATGCCTTCAGGGACTTTTACCCAGACTTGTTCTGAAATAGGTCCATGTAAGTAAGCCGCCGTTACATCAAAAGAGTGAACCAACCAGTTTTTCTTAGCAGATAAAACCAAAAGCATCCTCAAAGAAGCGAAAGTTGCTGTAGGAGCGAAGGTTTCAAAGTAATCCTGCCCCCATAGTTGCGTAAAACCCCTGGCGATATACCTCGCCTTATACTTTTCAATATCACCATCCTGATTCCTCTTGATCACAAAAAGCCATTGGGCATTGGTCAGCTTCTTTCCTTCTGGTAGATGTTCAAAGTGCGAGACATTCATATTGTTCAGATTCTTCAATTCTGTATCACAAGCGTTTTTCCATTCTATGTGATCTTGTCGCTTCATAGCATGTTTGTAAGTCTTGGGTGCATTCCACGACAAAAATCATCTAGTTGTATCCGTCACTCCATTTGTATCTTCTTGTTGTGAGTTGATTATGTCAAAAGGCTTGTTGCTCGCGATATCGAGATGAGTCTTCATTACGTAGGCGGGCGCATCTTGTTCGTTTAAAAGATCAAAAACGGAATGTTTTGGGAAATTGGTTGGTAACGGGTTGAGCAGTTTGTTGATGTTTTCGGAAGATGTGGTAGGGTCTTTCATTGGAATCGCAGGTGCTATGTCTGCGTTAGCGGAGTAGGGAAATTTGGCAATTGAAGATTCATAAAATGTATTCGCGTTGGGTATCCAGAAAATCCAACCTTTTCCTCCATTTCATTGGAATCACAGGTGCTATGTCTGCGTTAGCGGAGTAGGGAAATTTGGCGATTGAAGATTCATAAAATGTATTCGCGTTGGGTATCCAGAAAATCCAACCTTTTCCTCCTTGTACATATCCCACAACCTGACATCGTCATGCTCTAATATCGTTTTTAGTCTTTCTAAGGTGATTCGGCTTATGGACAAAAGCCACTTCCCCAAATGTCCGTATCATGTCAAACAAGGGTTTCCGATTAAACATTACTTCAAGCGGGGTTTTATCCTTCGTAATTGAATTAATCAGTCTGTTGTGAGTAAAGTAGGACCACAGATAAGCATAGCTCCAAAACTTATCTGGTAGGTCCGAGGAGATCAGAGAAGTCTGCGCCATTTAACCAATAATCCGGTGAAGTCGTTCAGCCGCACCATTTTGTTCCGGTTCATATGGAATATAGTGTTGATGTTCGATCCCTCTATCTTTGAGCCATCCAGTAAATTATTTCAAGGTGAATTCTCCACCCCCGTTGGTTCTAAAACATTTCAACTTCTTTCCGGTCATTCTTTCAATTCGTTCGATGTAACGTTTGAAAGTGTTACAGACTTTGCTTTTCTTTTTTAGCAGAAAACCTTCTGAGTACGTTGATCCAAGGTCACGAAACACGACAATGAACCTAACTCCGTCAAAACTTTCAATAAAAGGTCCTATCACATCTGAGACAATGATGTCCATCGGCTCAAGCTTACAATTTTTGGATTCACGTTTGCGTTCCCTTTTGGACTTGCTCGTCAAGCAGTCTTCGCATACAAAAGTTTTGTTAACCAATCTCTCAGGAAGTGTCGGATATTCTTTACTCGCGATCATTTGTTCTATTCCCTTCAAACTGATGTGACCTAGTCTCCTGTGCCAGACGAGTGCATCGTTCTTTGGGGTATTTAATGACACGTCACACGCAATGGTGTCTATTTTATTTTTTAAAATTTCATGTTTAGATTTCAGGGGAGTGGGGATGTTGATAATTGGAGGACAATGTTGAAGAAGTTTAAAAGGTAGTTGCCAACGACGTTTGAAAGAGAAACATTTTAAAGAGAAACCGGAAGGAAACATGAGCATAAAATTACCATCCGTGTCGATATCTTGACGGCCATGACTTAATCTTAGTGATTTGACAGAAATAAGTGTTGTCCAAAAATCAGGGCTGTAATAAACGTTGTTTATCGTCATGCATCCGGTTTTATTTTTAAAAGGCATCTTCCCAACTATAGTGACAAAACTCGAAGGAACATTAGTTGCGACATTAAATGGTTTTGGTTTTGATAATTGTTTCTTATCATAGATCAGGGACAGGTCATTTGTGAAAGAGTGGGAAGCACACGAGTCAAATCCCATCAGACCAGAGCTAGGTTGATCCAAAAAATGGTCCAAATCTTTCTTTGAAGACATCTCACTGAACTCGACGGATTGAGCTATGGGGTTCTCTTCAGACAATTCCGGTATTTCCTCGGGGATCTCTGTCATATTTGTCTGTTGAGCTTTCGGATTTGATTGGTTTGGATATTGATGTGCCTTGTTAGTGTTTGCACTCTTGTTTGATGATTGAGTTTTATCTTCTTTGTCCCGTTTGAAACAATTTTCGATTGAATGTCCTTTAATGCGGCAGCAGTTACAAAAGCGATTGTTGGTATTTCTTTTTTGATCGTTATTTGTTGAAGTACTAGTGCCTGTCACTAGATTCGGAGCCTCACGGTGTTGATTCTTGTAGTGGGAAAACTCGATTTTGGTAAGTCGATCAAGTTCGCAATTAGTGATTTGACTTTTATCCGATTCCAAACGAGCATCAAGTTGTTGGCATATGTTCACAAAAGGATGACGATCCAGATTAGGGATTGAACAGTGGAAAAGTAATCCTACAAAAGTCTCCTCGCTGATGCTAAAACCACTTCTAAATAACTCTTTACATATCGCTTCTATTTTTCTGTAGTGTAACTCTAAATCCTCTTTATCGTCATTAGGGTTGAATTTTAAATTTAGAGCCTTTTGGAATAGATCAAGGTGAGTAGTTCGGCTAGTTACTGTAAAACAGTCGGAAAGCCACTCAAAAGCTTCAATACCGTTATCAATCTCGGCGACCCCTAATTTTAGTTGATCGTCGATAGTGAAGAGTAGTGCTTGTTTGACAATGATGTCTTCTTGTACAGACAAGGTATGTTTGTTGTTGGAAAGGATGCCTTTACGTTTCAAAATGAACTCGAGGCATTGATTCAAAGTGACTAGCCAAGCATTAAAATTTTTTCCGTCAGCTTCTAACTTGCTGATGTTGCTAAACAACCGCATCAGAGCGACAGGGTTTTCCAGTATAGTTGGTTGCGTAATTTGGGGTACGGGTGCGGGTAATATGAAAGGTTCCGCCCTATGATCGGGTCTTGTTTCTCAAGCTTGTTCAGGAGTCGGGGCAGTTAACATAATAGTCGGAGAAGCCGACATTGAATTCGTGGATGCCTGTAATTGTTTGATAGGTTGAGTCATGATGCAATCAACAATCTTTTCCAACTTCGCCGATTTAGACAAAGTTGAGGTAGGTGCGACAGATGACGAAGGGTGTGCTGGTTGTGAAACCGACCGGTGTTGTGATGAACTTTGTCTCCTGTCGCCCTTGGAATCTTTCCCTTTGGGATTACTCATTTCCAGGTGTTTAAATTTGAATCACAAAAAATTGATTCAACTAGAGGTGCGCTTAGAATCTTGAAAAGTTTTCAATTCGCTTTATTGGCACACTAGGGGCTCATAACCTGTAACACGAGCACGCTGGGATGACAGCGATAAATAAATATTTTTTGAGTAAGTTAATGTTTGATTCCTCGAGATATTGATCAGATGAGAAATACAAGAAATAAAATAAAGATAAAATAAATAAAAGAAAAATAAAGATATAAAAGATATAAACCAAATAAAAGAAATAAAAGAAATAAAACATTTAGATGATACAAATAATATTTTGCTTACCTGGGATGACAGCAATAAATAAATATTTTTTGAGTAAGTTAATGTTTGATTCCTCGAGATATTGATGAGGAATTTTTATTTCTTTCATCCCAGTTTATATGTTGAGTTTGAGTGTATAATGCATATTCAATATGCTTCCTCCATAACATAATCCACTATAAACATGAAATTCCATAATAATATTCAAGACAAAAAAAAATTGACAGAAGAAGCTCAACAGCCCTAACTTCTTTGCTTCAGACACGCTTGATTGTTGCATGCAAGAATGAAGGGAATTCAAGTAAGTTCTAAAATTCAAACCGCTACGGACCAACAGGTCAAGGATAACCCAAACCGCTTCAAGTGGACACTGTTACCAATCTACTTCGAGGTCGGAATACCTTCTTACTTGCAGCAACTTTACAACCAACAACCCAAACCGCTTCAAGTGGACACTGTTACCAATCTACTTCGAGGTCGGAATACCTTCTTACTTGCAGCAACTGGATTCGGTAAGTCCAGAATCCCAGAGATCTACCTCAATATGCTTCCCAAGGACCAAAGAGGTCATATAGTAGGCGTTGTGGTGGTTCTGAATCCGCTGGATGCCCTTGGGGACAACCAGGTGGCTGAAAAAATTTCTTCAGGTTTCACGGAAATCAACTTAACTCAAGCTAATTTGACTGAGAAAGCTAGAATTAATATGGAGAAGTCGTATTACAACTTTATATATGTCTCACCTGAAATATTTTTGAACAACACAACGTTTCGCAAGATTTACTACTCAAATGATTTCCAAGGCAAGCTGGTGTTGGTGGTTTTAGATGAAGTTCCCATGATATATCAATGGGGCTTGGTAGAAAAGGGTCACCAAAATCTCAAGACGTTGGTCCGTCACCAGGACCGATCTGCTTTTCAACCAAGCTATGGAAATCTTGGAGCGCAACTCTTGACCAAGAATCAGGCACCTTTACTCCTGATGTCCGCCACTTGCCGGCCATCTGCCATTGATGCCATCAACAATAGTTTGAAATTGCTAGACAATCAAATTGATGTCTTGTGCGGCGAACTAAGCAGACCAGAAATATGAATCTTGAGAATACCTATGAAATATTCATTACGCTCATGCATGGACCTAATGCAGCTCTATGGACCTCACAGCCACATTGAAGACAGTCAATTGGTCCCATCTCTGATCTACAGCGGCAAACGAAATGCAACCCTTCGGGTCCTGGAGGTTTTGGCAAAGGCCAGAGGAACCCCTGGAAGTGAGAAGAATGCAGCCAGCCAATTTGCATGCCGCTTCCATGCCTGCACGGGGGAATTGGATAATCAAGAGGCAATCAAAGATTTTGCCACTGGGAGGGTATCACTGCTATCTTGCACCCTGGCCCTTGGAATGGGCCAGAATTGGAAGATTGTGCGCCAAGTGGTCCAAATGGGTCAAGGTGATCCGTCTCTCATATGTCAGATGGTTGGGTGATGCGGCCAAGACGGGCACCCTGGTTTGGCCATTCTATTAATGGAGCAAACTCACCCCAAATGGAAGAGCCATGTTAAGGATTTTGGAAGCAGCATCATCCAGACTGATGAAGACCGGATGAATGCTCTTGCTTTGACTCCAGTATGTCTCAGGATCACATTTTCTATAGACAACTTGTAAGTGGAATGATGAAGAATTATGATTCCAATTTGCATCAACTGATGGATCACAATTGCATTATAGAAAAGGATACATCCCACCTAATGCAGAAGACCCTGCGGTGAAAGAAGAGGAAGAGAGAGAGAAAAAAGAAGGTTTTGCAACTTGTATGTGCTCCAACTGTATGGAGTACAAGGCCAGCAAGTTTCTACAGAACTTAAAACATTGTGATCAAAGTACATTCTCTGATTATGTGCTGAATCATGTTCCTTTAGTTCTTAACATGGAAGTTACACCAAAAAGAAGGAACACAAGTGGAAACAACACTTTATCAAAGAAAAATAAATCAGAATTACATCTGCTTGAGCCTCTGAAAGCTGTTCTACTAGACGAGTTCAATAAATTTGTGCAAAAAACATTGGGAGATAATGGGACCATGTTACCTCATATTTTTTTTGGTAACAGGCAAGCCGATGCAATAATACGTAATCTTGATGGAATTGAAGAAGAATCGGATATTTGAGCAGTGGTACATGGAGAAGCGTTCAAAGGGCAGTTATCCGTATTGATGGGAGTAATTTTGAGTTATAGAGCCGGTTCTTTAAACCTTGCAAAACATGTTAATGAGATACCAGTTGAATCGCCAGGAATGATCACAAAACAGATATTAGATTCCATACCGACAATCACACCTGAGCCCAAGAAGATGAAAGGTGTTAGAAAGAATGCTATCTCACCTGCTGATAAGGAAAAACGAGATAACATAATAAGAGAGAAAAAAGAAGCAAAAGATAAGAAGATTCAGGTTCAACAAGCACACAGATTAGCTCATGAGAAGGCGCGATCAATGTGGGCCATTATAATGGAGCAGGTTAAAAGGAATCACGGACTTATTGAGTGAGCTCAGAGGTTGTAGGCCATCACACTGTCTCGGTGTTCAGGTTTGTCATCATCTAACACATTGTCTTCATCCTCATCCTCTTGATGGTGGTCAAAGGCTAAATGTAGCTTGAATCTTTGCATATTAGGATCAATTGCTAGTTCTTTCTGGATATTTTGAAATCCCATATTGAAAGAGTTTGCCGTTTTCTTGATATCAGATGAAGAAACGTTTCTATTTGAACAATTGTTCTTGGTCACATGGGTGGTAATTTTCTTTTTAATCTGTTTCTCGTCAAATATATCATTGTTTTTTGCCATCTGCATGAATACATTCAAAGACAGAGGCGCCATCAAATTTTTCCGGCTTTGAGTAAACACATTTGAGCCAGAGTTGACTCGTATTGAATGCATCATTGAGCGAAGCTAGTTGCAAATTGAAATTAGATCATTAATATCATATTATATGATATGATTTTGCATGATTACTTACCAAATCAATGTTCATAGAGTAGAGGTTCTTGAGACGCTCCACTTGAGTCTCGATGCCAGTTTGGTTATAAAAGAACTTCAACGAGTAATTCTGCATTTCTAAATTGAAATACTTGGAGAAAAAGTGGTTCTCATGTCCACTGGGAGAAAACAAAAAAGAGTGTTGAAATAATTTCCTCATTGAAGGTGGTAGTATTTGAGTCAGCAATAAAACCATACGAGGGAGATAGGATGAATAATTTCTTATTCCTTTTAATGACTGGGTCATTATTGACCACATCTTCCAAACATTCAGCAGGCGGCCAATGTCACCTGCTTTCATTGCCCGGTTGGCCTCCACGACCATAGAAAATTCACGAAGCCTAATTAGAATGTTGTTTCGTTTGGGACACTCTTTCTTGGACTCTGTGTCTTGTGCTTGGCTGGTGCAAAACTTCCCATAAAATTGTTCAATGATGTTATTCCACTTGGCTGTGGAAATAGTTGGACTTGGATTATCAGGGCAAAATTGCTCCACGTGTTCATCTTGAGTATTCATTATTATTCTGAAACAAAATAAATGCATCAGTAAAAAGCTACCAAGATGATATGCTGAGGTGGGATACTTACTTTAAACCATAAAGTATAGTAGCCTCATGGACTTTTTCCATGTGATCTATCATAAGAGTAAAGTCTTTTTTTTGAAAGGCTTTTTCAGACGGAACACAGAGTGCTTCCAAACATCGCCAAGCACCGGTATCAAGCGAATTTTTTGAGTCTCCAAAGTGAGTTGTAAAAATACGCTGAGCAATATTCCACAAGGTGTGAGACGCGCCAAGTTGGGTTGAAATGTTATAAAGGCTATGTTGGGGGTAAGCACTAGGAGTCCAAAGTGAACAAATGCTGTTGAAGTTGCGGCAAGTGCCCAAACCACCGTCCATGAGCTGTAAGCGCAAAAAAAAAAAATCATTTGAAAGTCCTGTTTGATCAACAATAGCCTCAATAACTTGGCCTATTCCCTCAGCACTGTTATCAGCCGCATCCATCAACTTGAGCATCTGGATCTTGGGTGGCGCAGGAGAGATCTTGTCAATTGCGGGTGGATCTAGAGGAATAGCTTGACTGGGATTCCTGGGCTTTGCGAGGTACTTGTGCAATACCCATGCAATTTGACTCTTCCAAACACTTCTTTAACTGGCTTCTGATTCGGGTGTGGGAAGTAACATAAAAGTTTCAAAAACAAACTTGTCAACATTGCGGAGTGCATTCATAAACTCGTGATAGTTGACCTCAGATGGTTTGAGGCTATTGATAAGGTCCAACGATGGGTACTGGGGTACTGAATGTATCCCCAGGTTTCTGTGAAAATGATGAGATTGATGGCCTACTGATTGCAAATGGACATGCTGCTCCATGTCCAAGTTATCGATGGTGATGAATGGGGAGATGGTGCTCCACTGATCATCTGAAAAAACCTTTCACAACATCTCCTGTGCCTCACGTGATAGATTCTTCAAAGCCGCAATTGAGTTTTTTTGGTTGCAACTTAATGCATGGTACATTAAGTATTCATTTAACCTTTGAGTAACCCCACACAACAGGAACTTGATGCCATTGCGCAATTGAAATCCATTACAGCGTCGATTGTGTGAGTATGCCACCATGCTGCAAATCACATTGACAATCTGTGTAGAATTTAGCCCAAAAAATCAGTGACCCGGACCAGAATCCTCATAATAAGTCATGAATGTAAGATACAAGCACAATCACACTTACACTTCGGTTCTGATGTTGATTGCAAGCAGATTGCAATATTGGTTGGTACGCAACCTCCTCCATTGTGATAACATGTTGTTCATCACCAAGTCCTGCACTATCATAATCAGATTCTTCATTTCTGGAATAATGGGATTGGTCGTACTTTGAGGCTTGAAGGGTTCGGTAAAGAAGGTTGCACAGGAACGGCATTGATCTGGCCAGCCATTCCTCATCATATTTTTAATTGCGCTCAGAAAGGAAATCTCTCTTGATTTTGCTACTTCTTTGGTAGCAGCCTTTTGGGTATTCTCCCCGCGGAGGTTGTTGCCTAACAGCCATTTCAACCGCCTGCATCAAACAGCCTGTCAGCGGAAATCCAAGCAGGCATAAATAGAATTGTACTTACTTCTTCTTCAACAAAAGAAGCCCACATCTGCTGTCCTTTGGGTTTGTTTTTGATCTGAGCCATAATCTCCTGGAGAAGGTCCATAGTTGATTCCAAGCCAGTTGCAGCCTCCATAGTTTGATTCCAAGCCAGTTGCAGCCCACAATCTTCTTCTATTTGCAACCTCCGGATGAGAATTACGCAAGAACGCAATGAGAAACTTGTTTCGAGTGAGATTGTGAGAGTTGATAATGTCACAGATCTGCATAATTTGTTGGTATTCGGGTATTGGACCAGTTCTTGAGGGCAAGGTCTGCTGTTGGGGTTTGGGAGTTACCATTGGCCATGAGCTTGGTAGCATAATAGAGATGAAGCTGTAGAGATGTGGAACTTGGAAAATAATGGTCATCTGGTTTCATCAGGGTACATAGAAAAAAATTTGAATTTAACCTTATTTGAACCATTGCACCTTCAAATACTGGTAGATGTTTGATCTACACGATCTAATATTTAACATTTTTTGTCAATCTGTTAACTATAAGGCGCATCCTGGGAAATCCCTCCAAAAAAAAACCCCGTCAATATTTTTATATATGATTAAAAACCAAATGGTGAGTGATGAAATGAAGTGAAGGACACCGAATTGAAGACCAGGTCTAAATTCATCACCTGACTCTGAGGCGGGACCACAGGGTGAGATGGTGTGGAGTTATTAAAAATCTTAATTTCACCCCTGCAAAACGTGAGTTTCTGCTCACGCCAAAAGTTGGACATTATATGTAAGTCTCTCCTTTGGAGGGCGGCCACAATGGGCCGCACGCTGCTTTGCTGCAACCCCGCAGGGGCCCTGAATTGCGGGACTTATTTAAGTTTGTGCCAGGCCAGCGAATTTCCCAGTGGCACGGTCTACAGTGCCCCACACCACCTTTTGACTATCCCTCCAAGGGGTGTTCCAAATTTTTGTGGTTTGGGAAAATAAACAGTTATTTTCTGTCTTGTTCTATTTTTTTTGTAAGTGAAATTTGATTTCACATTGCGGACTCATGGATTACAACTGAGTATGAAAGTATTTACTCTGTTTTGCTGCTGTCTGAGTAATTGATTTTTAAAGAAATCTTCTGTGGAAATGTTGGAAAAAAAAATTTAGAAAGTAGAAAAAGAAAAAGAAATTGGAGGGAAAACAACAAAAATATATATATATACATATATATTTGCAAATAAGAAAGAAAAGAGATTTAAGGAAATCCTCCTCTCCTAAGTTATGAAGAAACTAAACAAAGTGTGAGAAGTATGATAATTGTTTTGATGATCTTGAGTAATTTGTGATTGATTTAATTTTTCTTTTTCTTTTTTTTAAATTAAATAAGAAAAGGGAGAAAGAAAAAAAGGAAGAGTTGGTGATAGATTTGATGATCTTGCTTGAAATTTGGTTGAGCTGATTCTTGAAAATTTGGAAAGAAAGAAGGAAAATGAAAAAAGATTGTTATTGATTTCAATTTTATTTTATTTTATCTTATTTTTTTTCCTCAATTGTTCTGGTAATCTTGATGAATTTTTGATTGAATTAGTAATAGGCTTTTTTTGTTTTTTGTTTTTTCAAAATGAAAAAGAAATAGGAAAAAAAGAAAGTGTTGGTGGTTGATTTAATGAGCTTGATTAGATTGTGATTAATTCAATTTTTGAAAATTTGAAAAAAGTGCAAAGGAAAAAAAGGAAAAATTGACTATTATTTTGATAATCTTGAATAAGTTGTTGTTGATTTGATTTGATTTTATTATTCTTTTATTATTCTTTTATTTATTTACTTATTTATTTATTTATTTAGGGAATTGATTTCTGCACACGGTCAAACCACGTTTACACACGGTTTTGGACCGCCAGGGGACGTTGGATTTTTTTTTTTTCAAATATTTTTAAAAATACTTTTAATGGTTCTAAAATTAACAAATACTGTTCCCAGTATCCTGATCCCCCCTGCTTCATATTCTGAAGTTTTTAGAGCCAAAAAAAACATGGAAGTACTCCATATATAGGGATTACACAAAATAAAAATAAAAATGAAAAAAAATAGTTAGTGCGGGAAATATGGGCTAAACATTTTATCACATGTATTTCCACCCTATTGGAATGTGGGATAAAAATTTCATCCACGGGGAAGAAAAAAAAGTACGCTTTACGTTTACTTTTGCAAAATTATGGTACATTAACCAAATTTTTTGCAAAAGTAAACGTAAAGCGTACTTTTTTTTCTTCCCCGTGGATGAAATTATTATCACACATACCAATAGGGTGGAAATACATGTGATAAAATTTTTAGCCCATATTTCCTGCATTACCTATTTCTTTTCATTTTTTTTTTTTTTTTTTTTTTAAATCCCTATATATGGAGTACTTCCATGTTTTTTTTGGCTCTAAAAACTTCAGAATATGAAGCAGGGGGGATCAGGATACTGGGAACAGTATTTGTTAATTTTAGAACCATTAAAAGTATTTTTAAAAATATTTGAAAAAAAAAAAATCCAACGTCCCCTGGCGGTCCAAAACCGTGTGTAAACGTGGTTTGACCGTGTGCAGAAATCAATTCCCTAAATAAATAAATAAATAAGTAAATAAATAAAAGAATAATAAAAGAAAAAAAATCTGACGTCCCCTGGCGGTCCAAAACCGTGTGTAAACGCGGTTTGACCGTGTGCGGAAATCAATTCC
>KN361956.1:0-11761 GCA_000785685.1 Uromyces viciae-fabae
TATAATTATTATTTCTCATGGTCACTGACCATGAGCTTTCCAGAAAAAAGTGATTTTGCATTCAGACTCATGGTCGCCGTCCATAAGCTTTCCCACAGAAATATTACAATTTTTATTTCTCATGGTAACTGACCATGAGCTTGCCAGCAAAAAGTGATTATGCATTCAGACTCATGGTCGCCGTCCATTAGCTTGCCCACAGATATTTTATCATCCATATTCTGACTCATTTCTGATGGTTGCCATCCATGAGCTTGTCACTTAAAAGTGAAATGAAGAAGGACTCATGGTCACCATCCATCAGCTTGCCCACCAAAATGTTATCATTCTCATTCATGATTTCTAACCTCCTAGTCATCATTTGCCATTTTTGCCATGTTTTGGTTCTGACTTCCGATGATCATGCAGTGTCCACACCAAGCGACCAATCATGGTAAGATACCTCAAGGATGGAGCTCCATCAGCCAATCACAGGCTCTTCAATAAGGCCTTTTCAAGCAGTGTCCCTGGTTCCAACTCTCACTTTACTCAATGTATCTCAGCCTACCGTAGAGTTGTGATGAATATCTCCAAGTTAACAGATTCTCATTGGCAACAAATCCCCAATCCCTCACAACTGCACCAAGCTAAACTACTCCAGTTATCTTGGGTGGATCAACCGATCCTCTCCACCACCTCCTTAGTCCCAACCAACTCCTCCACAATGCATGGCATATCAATCCTAGCCAGAGGTGTTTTTCTTGAAAATATGACAAAGATAAACTTTCCTTGCTGTGTCTTCAACTGGTCTGAGCCTTGGGAATCCCATTGGAACCAGTTATTCATGCTACTTATCATCAAACATTGGAACCATGCCCAAGCAAACAACGCATTCAGAAACTTTCCATTCAACTCAGCCCACAATAACAAGTTCAATCTCACCATTGTCCTCAAGAGGTGGTTCATGGGGAGGAGATCTGACTTCAACTCTGGAAAATATCATCCTGAAGCCTATGAAAAAAAGCAACATCAAACAAGAAAATTGAGATGGCGCTAGCAAGTAAGTCATTACTCCTTATTACTCAATTGTCTTTCTTCTGTACCATTTTTAGCATTTTTGTTCTCATCCTTCTAGCTCTCCAATCAACGCACAGAGATCTTGTAATCCCTTAACCTACCAGAAAACGAGTCTGCAATCTTCAGTGAAACCCAATGTTGTTCTGACACTGAGGTCTCCAATGATGGTTGCTTCCAGAAGGTCCAGTGCCCCTGGCGATCTCCAGGTTTCTCTGCCCTTGGAAATCAGATTGCTAAATCCTATGAAATCATCAAAGCTGAGAGACTTTGTAGACGCTATAAACGTGGTCAGTCAATGTGGATGCTTAGAAAACCTTCTAAGCTTAAAGAGAAACTCACAGTGGTTCCAACAAGACTCCCCAGCAATTGTTATCATCCAGATATTATTTCTTCTTCTTCAGCAGAGGGCAAACAGCTGTTGGATATGCAGCCTCCAATTGACCTTGCATTCATAATGGCAAAACTGAGATCTTGAACTCTTTAGCCATTATACTGTCATATTCATTGTTGTGGAAATAGAATTATTCATTATTGATATCTTCATTCATACACTTTTGTTGCCATACTTGGAATAGTTTTGTCATGATGCTTACCTGTTGTAAAGTCACATATCTAGTAGTTACCTGGTGTAAATTCACATATCTAGTTAGAGCCATCTAGTCTACAAATAAAATTGAGAAAAAGTTCAGAAATTTGCAAAATATGAAATACTTTGATGATATGCTACTACCTGATGTCACCAACAAAATCCCCTCAAGTGTTGAAACAAATTTATGGGTGGAGCATCCTTTCCAAAGTCCCTACTGCCCAACAGTGCAAAAGGACTTGCTTCAGTGCCAAGTGGGCTTGATCCACTAAGTTTTGATGGTCATGAATATTGGGATATCACCAAGTTTCTGGTGGCCCAACCAAAGCTGCTGGCCAATCAGTCTGAAAATCATGCCCAAAAATTCTTTTCTTTCTTTCTCTCTTTTTTTTTTTTGGCTTTTTTTGCAGAAGGACTTGCCTCAGTGACAAGTAGGCATGATCCACTAAGTTTTGATGGTCATGAATGTTGCGACATCATGAAGTTTCTGGTGGCTCAACCAAAGCTGCTGGTCAATTGGTCTGCACATCATGCCCAACAATTCTTTTATTTCTTTCTCTCTCTATTTTTTTTTTGGCTTTTTTTATTCCCACTACCTTCCTGCAGCAAAACACAATTATGTTTGTATATATATTTTTAAAACAAGATCAAAACATAGACCAAAGAAAAAACTATGTGTTATACTGGATAAGTATTAGAAAGCAATCATAAAAGAGAAGTCACAAAAATAAACCCCTGTTGTAAGGGTTGATGGATTTCTGCAAGTGTGGGATCCTTATTTGGCTTTGGCTTGGACCCAACCCAAGCAAACTTAAGCACTTTAGTATTGGCTGGCCAAGCATTAGGCTTGGCCAAGGACACTTACACACTTGGTCAATTTTGGGGAGGGGGGGGGACAAGCTTGATAGAATATAAACAAAAAATCACATGAATTTGGGTGGGAATTGTGATTTCATCATAAATCAATTATAACCCCCACAAAAATTTTATGATTTTTTTTTATGGGATTACAGTGAATTCCTAATACCCTCAATGCAAAAATGCAAATTGATGTTCATGCTTACACATATGCCACAGACCACAGAAATTTGAATACCCTCAATGCAAATATATAAATTGATGTTCATGCTTAAACATATGCCACAGACCACAAATGTTGAATGTCACAATGGGGGCTATGCATCCCCCAGTAAGTGATTTTGCATTCAAGAGATGGCATGGTGTTCAAGCAGCAGGAGAGAAAAAAAATAATAATAAAGGCAAGAGAAAGAAAAAGAAAGAAAAATCAAGACAAAAAACAAAAGACAAAAGCAAAAGAAGATAAAATAAAATCCAAAAACAAGAAAAAGCAAATAAAATAATAACAAACAAACAAACAAGAAAAAAAAAAACCAACAAAAAAAGAATAATAAGCAAAAAATAAAATAAAATAATATAAATTAAATTAAATTAAGTTAAATTAAATTAAATTAAATCAAATTAAATTAAATTAAATTAAAATAGGATAGAAATAAATAAAACAGAACAAAATAGGAAAAATAAAATACAATAGAATGGAAATAAGTAAAATAAAGTAAGAAGAATATCAAATAAAAAAAAATAGATAAAAAAAATAAAAATAGATAAAAATAAAAAAATAAAAATAAAATAGATAAAAAAAATAAATAAATAAAAAAATAAATAAAAAAAAATAGACAAAAATAGATAAAAATTAAAAATTAAAAA
Organism: Uromyces viciae-fabae; assembly: GCA_000785685.1. NCBI lineage: Eukaryota > Fungi > Basidiomycota > Pucciniomycetes > Pucciniales > Pucciniaceae > Uromyces > Uromyces viciae-fabae. The sequence continues at coordinate 3,368 of KN361956.1, forward strand.
ATTAAAAAAATTAAAAAAAATTAAAAAAAATTAAAAAAATAAGACAAAATAAGAGATAAAATTAAAAGATAAAATTAAAAGATAAAATTAAAAGATAAAATTAAAAGATAAAATTAAAAGATTAAAATAAAATAAAAGAGGGAAAAAATGAAAAAATACAGAGGGCAAATTGTTTGATATGTTGTCTGCATATTTTGCTTGCAGTCAAAATGAAATTATAATTTGTAGATTAGATTCTAAATCCATATAGGTTTGTGATGTTTTGATGTTCTCATATGAAGGTCACAAGTAAATATCTTATCCTATGTCCCAATGTGTGTATTATGGAAAATTTATGGTCTAGCAAAGGATTAATCACCTGATTCAAGAGGCATCAAGGTGTTCACCAAATGGTGGATTGAAGGGGAGAGAGTTTTTGACTCCAATCAATCAGGAAAATAAGGGTGATAGGCTCATGTATGGCAGGAGGAAAGAAGAATCTATCCTTGTGTACTTGGTGAGACACAGTGAGTGTGGCTGACTACCCTCCAACCACCAACATGGTTGAGAAGCAAGTAAATTTTTCCAACCCAGGTAGATGTGTAATTGGAGGTAGCAACTCTGGTGATTTGGAGGGTGAATGGGTTGTCCACCCATCCCCGTAGATGGTGGATAAATTTGAGTCACTCTACTAAATCAGTTTAAGGTGTAAGGATTATCATTTAATAAATGAACTCCACTCATGGATATTTTCTATGAGGGAAGTGGCTGCAATGGGTAGGGTGATAATGGGGGGATGTAGAAATGAGTGTGTTATAATAGCCCCTGTGGACCCAGGGGGGGTGGGTGAAATCAACTGAAGATCTAACCAAGATACCCCTTGAGATATTACTTGGGTACACAGGCAATAAAACTTGCCACCTGCATACGGGTGGCATCCAATTTTTTGTGGTGTTAGTCAATTTAGGTACACAGCCTCTGATTTCCAATCATGAATGTGAGGCGTACAGTTTGATCCTAGCATTGGACCTTCTTAGGGACAATTTTGGAACTTTCTAGAGGGCATTCATTTTTATAGACAATTGCGGAATCATTGAGCGGACAAGAAACTTTGATGCTTTTGCCCCAGGACAGTATCTTTTCAACGCTATGTCTAAAAAAATGAACAAATTACCGGCTGACATTTGATTAAACCTGGTATGGGCTCCAGGACACAGAGTAGTAAAAGGAAATGAGAAGGTGGATGTCTTAGCAGGAAAAGCTTGCACTGATCCCACCTCCCCGGAGGTTTTGATCAGAAGCCATTCAACTGTGACCAAATGAATTTTCCTTCAGTTGGACAACAAGCTTAGACTAAAGAAAAAGAAGATCTCCAATCTACACATTGCCTTCTCCACGCTCATAAACCAGCTGAGTTTGGGCCATGTAGCTCTTAATTACTTCTTGTTCAAAATCAAACAAATTTATGTGTGGGTAAAAGGAGACAGTGGCTCATTTTATGGATTTTTGTCCTAGTTACAGGACTCCAAGATGAAGCCTGAGAAGGTCCCTTCACATGTGCAGAACAAAATTACATCCTGAAAAAATCAAATTACTGATGCAATGTACCAAGGTGCTACCACCAGTGGCAAGATTCAACAAGCATGCCGGCTGCTTCAAATCCCATTGTTAAGGAATTTTCCTGCTGTGCTTGGCCGTTATTGTTTTTCTTTTTTTGGATTTTTTAGGCTATTTTGGTTTCTTCTTTCTTTCCTCCTTCCTGCTTCTCTCTTTGTTTCCTCATTTCCAACTCAATTCCAAAGTAGAGGATCCAGTAGCATTTTAGTGGCGCTGGGAGTTTTGTTATTTCCCTTGTTACAAATCATGGAAAATTGTAGTGATTCTCCTCATCAGCTGGTTTTTTTTTATGCTTTTTTTTTTTAGATCTTCATAGTGTGCAATGCCAAAGGCCAAATTGCACTTAAAAAAAAAAGATTGCAAGATTGGTCATTTTCAAAAGACTAAAATTGATTGAAGTTGTCAGGGATCTCTTTCATCTCAGCTTGGCTGGCTTGGATAATTGACAGAATAAATTCATTGCTACTCAACATAGATTGATTTATGTTGGGTGAAGGAATTGTTGTCTGTTTATGCACAAATTTTGTTGAAAAAGAGACCTCACAAAGCAAAAGAAAAGAAAAAAAAGCTTGGATTTTTTTTACTCATTTTTTTTTACAAAGGAGAAGAGAATTTGAGGTGGTTTTTGGTAGCGGAGTGGTATAAAGAGGATGAGACAGTTAAGGTTTTTGAGTTGATTTGAGTTTGTGAGATTAAAGATGATTATTTTAATTCAAGGTGTATTTAATTTATGGAGTGATACATAAGTGTCCAAAAAGACAGAAATTGTTTTGAATTCAATCAACTTCTGCTAAACCACTTGTTTTAAAAAAATATTAGACAAAAAGTGGATGATGCTTCGCTAACAATTACATGTCAATTGCCGTCAGTTAAGCAGATTTTTTTAGTACAGTGTATCAGTATCTGTTTTCAACTTCACAATACAAAAACAAATAAATAAAAATAACAAGGATGCTCAAGATTTAAATTATTAATATGTGTCATCTTGAAAAAAAATCAATCAATCTCAGGGTCCTTTCACAGCTAATAGTGGGAAAAAAGGAATTGAGGAGTATATGAGAAAAAAACAAGAGGAAAATCACTAGAGACTATTGGATATACAAATTTGTTAGTTTGAAAAGAGAAAATCCAAGGAAGGAGAATTAAGATATACAAAAAACAAGATTGTATAAGAAAAGTCAATCAAGGTAAATATTAAATACAAGCAATCTAATTAGAATGTTCAAGCTGTGACGTTCTTCTTCCCATGTCTTCCGCGTTTAGATTTTCTCTGTTCATTACTAGTTTCCCCGCTTACTGCTGTACCCTGGTTGGTGCTTGTATTGTTATCTATGTAAGATGTGGATTGATTGTTATTGGAAGGCGACAAGTCAATTGATTGTTCTTCTTCATCGGCGTCTTCAGAATCTAGATCTTGCTCTTCTCCCGTTGTTCTGCGGGCTTGCGCAAATGTTAACTTTGCGGTCCTTTGTCCAATATTTTGTATGGAGTACACATTGCCTAATTGAAGTGATCATCATCGCGTTTCATTTGTCATCAGATGAAAATGGTCACAGGTGGTATAATTTTTTGTTATTTTTTCATTTTTGGAAAAATAGGAGATTCTGTATTAGTTCCCATTTACAAAGCGTCAACACTTAGTGGTTTTTTCTTTTCGTTTTAATTGTAGAGGAAATACAACATGAACTTACCTCGAGGAATCCAAAATACTCCCAGGGGTGCAACAATAAATTTTGTTCGGTGGACATGGACTGAAACTGCACCTTCTAAAACAGTGAAGAACTATCAGTGGATGTACAAACACGAAAAATATCAGTACAATCTATTTCGAATGAGCACGCTGATCCATTTTCCGCATCGATTGAACAGATGCATTAAATCAATTGAAAATTGAATTATAGAAAGATTCACGTAAAAATTATCCTTAGCCGGTTTAAGTGGTTTACCACCACCTACAGGAATATACAATAGTCCACCTGCTACGAAATCAGTGCCTTTGAAAAGCCTTTGAAATTGAAAGGCGTTTGGAACACCAGCTTGGTCTTCGACATCTAGTTTCGCCATTCTCCTTGTACAAACAATTGACCTTTCACAATCTTTACTCTTTGTATAACTGTAAACGATTCCATTAGGTCTTGTTTCAGAATCAAGCTCTTCCTCTGGGTTTCCAATCTCCATCGGTGCAATACTTTCAGATTTAACTTTTGTGAATCCCTTACGGCGATTGCGATTCCGTGCAAATGGTTGATTGTCTTCTTCTGGTACTCGAACCACGTCAACCATGCCTATCACGCGATGATTTCCGTCAGGCGTAGTGCTGCGCCCATAGACCACTTTTTCACCCCTCCAATGAGCCAGACGCTTGAGGCGTCTGCGCTGTCCTCGCCTTGGACCTGATACAGGGGGAGCTGAGGAGTGAAGCAAATAGCAACAATAAAAAAAAAAAAAAAAATGAGTATTGCAATGAAGGCAGAAGGGAAAAAAGAGGGGAAGAATCAATCAAAATCATTTACGATGAGGATTTGTTTTTTGACGTTTCTTAGATTCGGGGCGATGGACTGGCTCGATAGGGGGACTAGCGCCTGCATCAGGGGCCGGCTCATCTTCATCATCCTCCAATATATCCTCCAATACCACAGGATTGTCGACTTCTTCATGTGCAGATTCTGGTGGCGGAGACGGTGGAATGGACCCATCGCTACCAGGAAAACCTTCATCATATTCGTTGACAACCATCCCACCGGAATCTTGTATATCATCATCATCCTGAACTGTCATGGGTTGTTCCTCCAGAGATTTATTACGGGGATTTGAATGGATGGGACCTTCCGGAACAACATCAAAATCAATCAAGTCAGGGTCATTCTGTATTCGGGTTGATTGATCTACCGAGTTCGAAAGTCGGGATCGGGATATCGGATGCTGTAAATCTACTCGGTTTGATTGAGCCGAACCTGGAATTGAGCGTGTTTGCCCATGGCGCAGAGAGTCTATTTATTGTCCAGTTTGGGTTTTTTGAAAGATAAACAGGAGGGAAAGAGGTCAACGATTTGAATATAAGATTGAAAGGATCAAAAATTAATGATGAATTAGGGCAAACTGGGGGTGGCAAGACTGATGCTTTCTTCCTCAAACTCCTCGTCATCATCACCATCGTCTACAAAAGTGGCAGTTGAGAGTTTTCTGGCATGTAGGGCCTGACTGATTGATTTGCGTCTCAAGCTTCTTCTCCTTTCTCGAGCGATTGCTTTGTTTGTTGTTTCAGTTGCTTTTATCAGGTAATTATCAAATTCTTCAAATCCATTCTCATCCCTTGTAATGTTTTTTGGGGGACTGATACCAGTTTTTCTGTAAGATGGTACGTTTAAAGGGAAGATGAGTGGACGATAAGGAGTTGAGTAACTGATTGAAAAAAAGATCAGCCCACCTTCCGCGTTCGCCAATTTCATGAAACAAATCAGGGCGATCATTTCGTGGTCTAGAGGAAATTCGCTTGGATTGTTGATTATTTGAAAGTTTACTTGGGCTCCTGATTGGCGAAACACTGGGGTCTTTTCTTGGGGAGGCGAAATAATCTGAAAAAGCTTCGATTCCGTTGGACATCCTTCTGACTTTCAGAGGTGGAGCAACACCAGTACGGCTTTTTACGGTTTTGCCCAAGACATTGATTTAGTGTTTCATTATAGAAATGAGGTTAGTTTGAAATGACTGACCGACCAGTAACGCCAGGATCGAATGAGCCATGGAAAGTGTCCGATGGAGCAGCTGTTCGAGCTCGAGGAGGCATATGGAGTTGAATTGAAGATTATTCGTTGTTATTGACTTGGTTTTTGGTTGTTGACCGTTTAGTTCTAGTTGCTCCGGTCTGATTGATCGTCGCGCGAATTTGCGTCGCGTGCAGTACATATGATAATAGCGCGCTCGCTCAGTTTAGAGAGCCGGAGGGGTTTCCCAAAGCACAAAATATTGATTACGTAAGACAAATTGGCCGGAAAAAAGTGCTACATACAATGATTTCAATGATCTATTTTAACGCCATTAATCATAAGATAGAAACAAAAAGGTATTTTGAGTGAGATAAAATGAGATTTAAATTGAATCTTCCTATGTGGAATAAAAAAATTTAGTTTTTGATTTTTTTGTAGGTTTGTATCTCACAACTTGAATGTTGGCTCACAAAATCCATCCAGGTAAGTTTATTTTTGTTTGATTCAATTAGTGTCATTATTGTTATTGGAATTTTATGATATTTCTTTGTAACCTTCCAAAGGAGGAGAGTGAGTGGCTTTGTGCTCAAATTTAATCATTTTCAACTGCATCTCCCATTTCATCAAAATAAAAATTTGATAATCCTTATAAGATTTATGTACACCACGGCAGCACTAAAAGTTTTTGAGTTGGTTTTGAAAACCAATTTTGTGGGAGAGTTGATTTGGTAGGCGGATTGGTAGGAACAACCAATTCCGTCCCCAAAAAGGTTTGAAAAACCAAAACCCGTGAGATACCTTTCCCATTTTGGTTTTCTGAACCAATTCAGACCAAAAGTTGTGAAATTGGTTCAGAAAACCAAAAACGTTTTGTAGAATATTTCCAAACCGCTTCCCCTTGCGGATTCTCAACCAAGGGGAAAACCCCTTGGTTGATTCTCCAACAATCAACAACGACTTGGTGGATTCTCAACCAAGGGGTTTTCCCCTTGGTTGATTCTCCAACAATCAACGACTTGGTGAATCAACCAAGTCGTTGATTCACAACCAAGTCGTTGATTCACAACCAAGAAACAACGACTTGGTTGAGCCACTTGAGACACTCCAACAAACCAATGATTGAGCAGCAATGGGACTTCAACCCGTTGATGCTCAATTATCTAGCTTTTTCTCTGCGGAGTTTCTCTCCAGGAGAATTCATCTATTGAGGCTGTGTATGGAAAAAATTATCTATAAATAGGCCCAGTTTCCTTCTTTTATCATGTTTATTATTCATACAAAAAACCTTCTCAACAAATTAGCTTCACAATCAAAATTAAGGCTTTTTTTCCTAGTTAACAAGTACAACAGTGCTTATTTTTTAAGTCAAAACTGAGTATTTATTTAAGTAAAAACTGAGTAGGCCAGTTTGAATCTATTCCTATCTATCAACCTTTCATCCTACCAATGGTATTGCCAACCCTTACCATCACCTACAAGCTCTGGCTCTGTGAGCCTATCTTGTTGATGGCGGCGAAAATACCCTCCAATTGGCCCCCAATCTCCTCTACTGTCATGCATCTCCAACGTGGATCCACCTCTTTTCAAAGGTTCCAGGACAAAGTGACCACCCTCCTGGACTTGACACACAATGATTTCAAGGTAGGAAGCATTCTGAACCTTCAGTATGCGCTTGGACGGGTGGATTGGGTTGGAAAAATCATTCATTCAACAAAACAGGCCACATGCTTCTTTGTCCTTCCCGATGAGTATGTTTCATTCCGCCGGATGTTTCTTAGTTTGCCCAATGGTGCCAGGGCTTTTTCACAAATAAGATGCTCTCAAGAATACCAAGATCAATTGTGTGCAATTGTAACCATGGTGAGTCATGTCACTTTTTCTTCCATATCCTTCCACTGTTAATTCTTGGGTGCCATGTTTGCTTTGTCTCTCTCTCTCATAAATCCTTCAGTCTCCCCAAGACCAAGATTTGTCATCTGAACTCAGCACAAATTTGTCCCACGAGCCCTCAGACCCGTGGATATCCCCTGATTCTGACAACATTTTGGGCTCATCTGAGTTGGGCAGCTTAGACTTAGACCACTCCGACCAACTACCGGAACTATACAACATACCCAGTGATTTCAATGGCGCCCAGGGTGACCATGCAATCTAAAGTTTTTCTTTCTGATCATCCACTCCTCTTCTCTTTATCTCTTTGCACCTTTCCTGCCCAAACTTGTTTTCCATTACATCTATATAACATATATGTCTATGAAACCAATCTGAATTATATCAAAATATTGATAATATCTCTGCAAAAAAACAAAAAAAAAACAAACTAAAAACTAAAAAAAGGTATATATTAAAATAAAAAGAAAAGTAATAAATAAAAATACAACAAAAGTTGTATTTTTATTTTCTATTTTTTTTTTATTTGAAACACCAAAAGTTTTAATAAAATTTTGAACACAAAAACACACTTGAAAATTAATAATAAACAATTGTTGTGTTATGAGATTTCAAAATTAAAAATGAAATTATCCAGATTAAATAACAAATAAAATAAATATAATTAATCAAATTGAATAACATCTTTTCATTTCAAAATATATTCTAAAAAATATATTCTAGATACATGGTCATTTCTGTTCAAACAAGCAATTACCTTCCCATATCCTTCAGCCACAAATAAAGTCCTTGTTGACATGAAAGATGTTTCATTTGTTCTGGTACAGGTCCAATGGTGCTATCAGACAGATATTGGTGGGTACTTGCAGCATGATGGGAGAAAACATTCAACAGGTAACAATTGGAATTGGAGTGACAAACATGCTGGGCCACACGTGCTCCTTCTTGACGCCCTGTTGGATTGATTGTGGTTGAATGAATTTGACATTCTCCACCAATACAATCATGCTTTACATTCAAAGTGCACTGGATTCTCTGGGTGGGCATAGAGTTGATTAATTGATCATTTTAGTATTCCACCAAATCATCACCAAATATTGAAGAGTTGGCTTACCTCTGCTGGCATCAATACACACCTCCCTTCTTTACAAATTACAGTCATATTATTTGCATGCTGGATTCCAATCTTGACACACTTGTT
>KN361957.1:1861-15611 GCA_000785685.1 Uromyces viciae-fabae
GCCACATTCTTTAATTTTGCCATTAAAATTTCTGGAGTTGAAAGTGTTTTATCATCCATTAAAAGCGAATGCATCATTTGTGGCCTTCTTTTAGTAACTCTAGAGACTAATGTAGCACTAACTACTATTTCTGGCATAACAAAACCCATTGTATCTAATTCATTTAAGCAACATTCTATTTTATAAATGTATTCATCTAAAGATTTATCAAATAATATATTTAACCATTTATCCCAAACTTGACATAAATGCATAACAGTATATCCAGCTAATTCATTTTTTAATTTTGTCCAAATTTTATGTGGATCAAATTTTAAATTTTTAGTAAATGTTGTATTATAAATTGAATCTATCATATTAGAGCCAAGTATACATCAAGTTTCCATTATTTTTTTTTGAATTTCAGACGTAGGATTTTCAGGAATAGGCTTTAAACAATAATCTAAATAGCCTTTAAAAGATAAATAAGTAGTCATTTTTGTTTCCCAAATAGTATAATTAGTTTTGTCTAATTTGGGAATAGAAATAAGCTTTTCTTCCATTTTCTTTTCTCAAATTTTGATTTTTCACCTTTCAGTTGTTTTAAGAGGTTGATTTTGCTAAGAGTTTCAAGACTGTAAATCTGTAAAATTTGCACAACTAAAAGTTATATTTCTTCTTAGTTTTAGCAACAATTCTCTCTCTTTTTTTTAATTTAAACTACAACAAAAACAAAAACAATAAAATATAAAAGATGAATAAAAATTCTGTCTTTACCTAAAAGGTGAAAATAAGTGCCAGTTAATTTTTAAGATAATTAAAATATAATAATTAATTTTTAAGATGAATTTTAAGATATTTTAATTTTTTAAAAAATAAAAATTGATGAAACAATTTTTATTAAATTTTATGTTAATAACTTTATTAATAATAAAATTGCTTTGTTGTGATAGAAAAATATTTTAGATGAAAATAATTTTTATTTATTTTTAAGAATAATTTTAATTGAATAATTAAAAGTATGTTTTGTCTGAGTTTTCTGAGTTTTTTGATTATTTTATTATTTTTAATTAATTTTATGTTGTTTTTATGATGATTGATTCTAATTGAGTATCTGCTAAGAAAGAGAGGTGGTCAATGACGTCATGTGACATCATTGAGTTGTTTCGAATTAAAAATGGTCAATTACGTCATGACCATTTAGAATTTTTAATTTTTAATTAATTTTTTATTTTTAAATTTAAATTATTAATTTATTTTTATTCAAAATAAATTAATTTTTATTTTTATTCAAAATAAATTTATTTTTATTTTTATTTTGAAATTAAAAACTTACCATTTTTAATTTCTTTTTATTTTTATTTTATTTTAATTTTATTTTTAATCCCCTTTTTGTACATAAAGTCTTTTTATATTTTTGTTGTCTGAGACTTTTGTAAAAGAGATTTTATTTTATTTTTAATAAAAATTAAAATTAATTTTATTAATTTTTATTCTATAGTTCTTTTTTCATATTTTTATTAAAAAGAATAAAACAATGTTTCTGCTCACTTCTATCTAAAAGCGCCATTTTTCTCTTGCCTTGGCAAGGATATTTAGAGCTACTCAGGGGTCCCATTCTTTAATCATGTGAGAGCACTTTGCACAATTTTTTTTTTTTTTTTAATAATCTGGGTGGTTGGCTCAAAATTTGAGCAGACAGATTCAATTTTCAGTCCTACCCCTGTATACAAGAGTTGAAAAACAGACACAAAACATGCAACCACTCACAGCATCTGAACAAAGCACTTTCCAAGTGTATACCTTGGTGTAACTTTGAGAATATATATGGCTGATAAATTTGGGATTTTGTTTGTTCTTATATCAATTGGTTTCAAAGCACATTTCTGCATTGATATGTCTCTTTGATTTGGTGGTGGTGCTTATTTACCATTGTAGCAATTAAAACTGAACCTCTCTTTTCAATTCTTCTGTGATGAAAGCAGGGCTACTGATTCAGTTTAAAAGATGTGGGGGGATACTTTAGGAAAGTTTATAATCTGTAGAACACTTCCAACTTACAGTTGTCAAAATCATAAAAGATCTCTTATTGACATCACTTTAAAAAGTGAGTCAATATTATTTTTAAATCTTTTTGAATTAAAATCAAAAGATTTCTTTTTTCTAAATATTTATAAAATAAATTTTATTAACAAAAATATCAATTTTACCATTCTAGAAAACAATAAATTAATTAAAACAAAGATTTAAATGTTAAAAAGAATGAAGTATAAGTTTATTTAATTTTTGGTAAGTTTTATTTAAACAAATAGTGCGCTCAATTCTATCCCATAGTTTTACATAGTCCATTTTCACATAGTTTTGCATAGTTTCATAGTTTTAAGGTTTGCACCAAACCTTAAAACTATGTAACTATGTAAAACTATGAGAATTGAGTCCTTTTTTTTCCAAAACCCCTGTTCCCATTTTAACACTCAGATATCTCCCCCTCCACAGCCACTTATCGTCTCCACCTCCGTTCTTTTCATCAACCACCCCATCTCTGACAAAACCCAAATGGCAAAAAAAATGGCTTTTTTTTCAACTCACCCAACTCGATTACCTGGAAACAAAACTTCATTGGAACTTTTTTGCTCATTGATACAAAATTTTTCACGGGCTCTGACACTTCAAACCCTTCTTCAAAATCCTGACTCACACAATCAAACAATTCAAGCATCCCAGATACTTGAAATTATAATGGCATGGCAGCAAAAGACACATGTGGATGATTTGGAAGATCTTGCAAATATCAACACAGCAGCTCATCTGATATTCTTGAATCGGTACCTGAATGGACGAGAGAAAATTGAACGACTTCTGGAACCCATGCTGATATTTGAGTTTATCATCAAGGTAGAGACACCACAATTCTATCGATTGGTATGTCAATTTCCCTTTAATTTTTTTCATCTATTTGCATTCCAGCTGACATCAAGTTTATTTACAGGCCCGCATGAGCAAATCAAAATTCATTGTATTAGTGAACATGATAAAAATGGATCCAATATTCTTGCCCAAGGGTAAAAAACCGCAGGCTCCAGTAGAGTGGCAGCTCCTAGTTGCGTTGTCTAACCTGGGTCTATCTTGAAATGCCGGGGGATCAGCTTATCTGAGCAATTTATTTGGTATATCTGGTATGTAGAATCCTCTTGTTCTTTCCATTGTTATTTTATTATTTTCCTGATGAACCCTTTTTTTTATTCTTTGCAGTGGGTAGTGTATTTAATTACACATATCGCTGCCTCAGAGCATTGATAGCACACGAAAAAAAAATTGTTGCTTGGCCTACTGAAGAAGAAAGGCTTAGTATGCGGTCTCAAAACAACAAACAAAACAATCTCTTTGTAGATTGTATAGGATTTATAGATGGGACAATTATTCCCCTCATGCTTGCACCCAGGAAGAATTGTGAAGACTATTGGATGCGGAAGATGGTGTATGGCCTCAATAGCCTAATTGTATGTAATAATAAACATCACATTATTTATGCACTTCACGGATGGTGTAGTAGCGCCCATGATACCCGTGTACTGAAATCATCACCTGTAAGTTTGTTTAAATGGTTTTTTTTAATCTTGTTTTTTTTTTTTAATCTTGTTCAATTTGGCAGTTATTCAACCGATCAGAAGAATTCTTCTCAGAAAACGAGTATTTATTAGCCGATTCCGGGTATCCAACTCACAAACATATAGTACCAGCGTTTAAACGACAGTACGGGTCAGGTCTGACTGGTGATAAAAAAAAATTTAACTATCTTCTTAGTCAACAACGTGTGGTTGTTGAACACACCATTGGTTTGCTCAAAAAAAGATGGTCCACTTTGTCCAATCTCCCCCTGGTCATCAAAGACAAAAGGAGTGCAGCTAAAGCAACAATCTGGATACGTGTGTGCTGCATGCTGCACAATTACCTTTTGGACGACTACTCAACAGCTTCTTCCAGATTTCAAACTCAAAACCATTACTGTCATCCCAATTATCATGGCGATGATCTAGATGAAAATGTGGGGTGCGAAGGGCCAAGATGTAATTTACTCATGGCTCTTATGCAAAACCCTGAAAAATACTACTAAAAATCTTCATAATTAAAATCTCTTCCTTTTTTTTATTCTGTATTCTGGTATCTTCTCCTTTTTTGTTAAATTTGTTATCAAATGTATTCTTGTCTTCTTGCATCTCATCCTCTTCTCTTTTTTGTTTAATCTCATGAAATGGAGTTATATTTTTGGTTTAATCTCATGAAAAGGAGTTAGTTAACTCTTTTTCTTAGAATAATTTCATTTCTCAATCAAGTTCTTTTTATATTTAAAAAAGAAGCCAAGATCTAATTTACTCATGGCTCTTATGCAAAACCCTGAAAAATACTACTAAAAATCATTATAATTCAAATCTCTTCCTTTTTTTTATTCTGTATTCTGGTATCTTCTCCTTTTTTGTTAAATTTGTTATCAAATGTATTCTTGTCTTCTTGCATCCCATCCTCTTCTCTTTTTTGTTTAATCTCATGAAATGGAGTTATATTTTTGGTTTAATCTCATGAAAAGGAGTTAGTTAACTCTTTTTCTTAGAATACTTTCATTTCTCAATCAAGTTCTTTTTATATTTAAAAAAGAACATTTATTGAAGAGAAAACTCCCAAAAAAATAGAAAACATTAAAAAGAAAGAGGAAAAAAAAAACAATGACAAATAAAACAAGTAAAAATTATAAGACCAAAAAGTGACACATGAAATAGACATCCCTACGCAAGAGAAAGATTTCAAAAAAAATAGTGAGAGTGATTAAGAATAAAGGTTAGCAACAAAAAAATAATGTAAATTAATTTTATATTGATCATTCTTCATTTGAGATTAACGTGTTGGTCATTTCCATTGCATCTTCTTTTGAAAGACCTGATTTCAAGAAATAAATTGACCTTATTTACCCTACTTGGATAAAAAATTTGGATGACCAAAATACTTTTCATGATTATTTTGTTGCTTTTTAGTATTTGTTTTTTCTCCTCTAGTTCTAAATCTAACTTTTCATTGTGTTTCCGCTTCTCATCAACATCTAGTAGCAAATTTTGTTGTGATTTTTCCAGATCAATGTCCAATTTTTTCTGAATGTGTTGTTTTTCTTCTATCTCTAATCCAAGTTTTTTGATTTCTAGATTGACATGTTTCTGTTTTAGAATTTCATTTTCATTTGGATTTTTTTTGTGACTACTGATTGCATCAAGCGTTTGGAGAAAGCGCTCTGACATTTCCGACTCCTGTTTTTGAGGGTATTGCATTTGATTGGATTGATCCTCCATCAACTGAGCCAGTGAGTTTAAACGTGGCTTCTTTTTGGAGGACTCCGTAACTCTCCCATTTGAAATCAAAGATGAATTTGCACTTGAAGAAGTTGATGTTGTTGGGGCAGCATCCTGTGAAAAGTTTGCAGTTGTTATTTTTTGGGGAGGTAAAGTATTTGATTGCAATTGTGAGAAAGATTTTGATTGGGATTGTGATAAATCCCATTCCATGGAAATTTCAGCATCAATTTCTTCATTTGCTGATGCAGCTTTGTCCAAAGCTTTCACATTTTTTGCAGCATTGGCATTATCAGCCTGCCCCATAGCAAAAATATCCTCTAACGCCGCTTCGTCCTCTGGTTCCGTTTGATCCCGAAGATACAATGGTTTTGCCAATGCCCGTCCAGAAATCACGGGGTCCAGCTCAAAGAAGTAATGGCAACGCCGACGTAGTTCAACTGAATACACCCAGACAATAAATCAGAACGACAAATAATCATAAAAGTCTATTATGAAAACAAAAACCATACCGTCAATTTGATTATGAGCTTCCAGCCTCAGTGCCACCACGTTGGAAGCATCAGAATCATCGTCAATTCTGGCACGCTCAACCTCTGCCTTGTCCTCTATACCCTGCCCAGTGGCTTCCCTCCAATCCACTGCTTTGCGATACTTTGATTCCAATGCTGCTATCTAGAAAGTAAAAACATGTCAAAGTTGAGCTAAATTAGCAAAGGAACAAGAGTAGAAAAAAAAAATACCTGCTGCTCAACACCTCTCCAATCGTGCCAGGTTATACAATTATTAACTAAAAATAGTACCACTTTCTCCGCAACCTCTCTTTTACTCTTTTTACCACTTATCCATAGCTCGTAATTCATGTCAGTAGTCAACCATTCCACGACTAAGTCAAGAGATGAATTTCCTTCTGAATTCTTGTCATGCCTCCATGATCTCTGTTGGGTGTGTTGTTTTTTTGGTTGTTGTGTTGCATTATCCTCCTCTTCTGAAAAATCTGCAGCTTCTTCAACTTGACTTGTTTTCTTTGTATTTCTTCTTTTTCTGAGATTTTTTGTTTTCCTTGAGATGTCCTACCGTCGTGCTTGTTTTTGGAGTGAGGTTGAGAATCAGCAGGGATACTCTGCTCTGGATATGTAGATAGAGTGTTTGCATGCGTTATGGGCTGGTTTCCGAATCCAGGAGAGAGTTGACTGGCCATTGTTCCAGGATTTTGCCTACAATTTCATCATGATTAGTTTTTGAAACAGCCAAAGACAAGACAATAATTAGGAAAAAACTTGACTCACATCTGATATAGAATGGTGGCAGGAACTTTTCCCATTGGCCACATTGATGGATTAATCTGACTCATCAGAGTTGAAAAGCTGGTCATCATGTTTGGCGAGGCATTTGAGCCCGGTAGGCTGGGACTAAGTAAGATTTTTGATGAGAGAGGTACAGTTGCAGGTGACTGAGTTGATGGATGAATTGTAGTGTGTGTTGTTGCTGAGGGAAGGGATGTTGTTTCTGAAGGAAGGGACTGGTTGGTCGGAGGTGAATTCATGGTTGGTGGTTGGGTTTTGTGGGTATTGTTTTTTTTTTGGCAGAAAAACTATGCAAGATCACGGGGTTGGTTCCGGGGGAATACTTTTATATAGTTGTAAAAAACTATGTAAAACTATGTGAAAATGGACTATGTAAAACTATGGGATAGAATTGAGCACACTAAAAATTGCTCTGTGATGATTAAATACCACAGCAATAAAAAAAATAAACAATATTTTTAAAATAATTTAAAATTGAAATTCAGTCATTACGTCATTGACTCTTTTTGTTAAAAGAATCATGACGTAATGATTCTTGGCTTATTGATGATTACTAACAATAATTGTTTTCTTTCTTTTTGCTAAAAATAGGGTTTTAGTCAAAACGAATAAGAAAGAATCAAAAAAATTCAATCAACAAGTAAAAAGAATCAAGAAAACAAAAATAAATAAAACTTCAAGCAAAACAAAAATAAAATATTAATCAATATCAATCCTATTTTTCTTTATCAACAAATAATTTATTATTTTTAAGAATTAAAAATATATTAATCTCAATTTTTCCTTTCTTCTTTTTGTTATAAAATTAATTAAAATAAATCCTTTTTCATTTTTATTTTAATTATATTATTAAAAATAAATTAAATTTATTTTATCTTAACCATTTTAAGTTAATTATTATCAATTCCTATCCATAGAATGTATTATTATCTCTTAAATTTTATTTAATAAATATTCAAATACAAATTTTATTATTAAAATTTTATAAACTATTTTAATTATCATTTATTATAATATTATTTTTATATTTTATTATCTTTGATTTAATCTTTAATATTTTATCTATTATATTTTATTAATTTTACTATCTGCAACTTCAGTCTTGCCTTTAGGTAAACTTACCTTTTTATTTATATTCATATTAAAATGATTTTGTATTTTTATATTCAAGAATTTTAATCACTGAAAGAAATCCTTTAGTTGTGATGTTTTTACAACAGTTGCAATACAAACCAAGATGAGTTATCCAAATTAGTTGTCTAAATATATCCCCTTTGGATAGCTAGAAATTGCATTCTTTCCAAAACTCACAAGTTTTCTCAACAGATAGCAAGGTCCTACATACTTGTCAGATATCATATAATTGTTTTATGCTACCCTCACATCATTAGTACAGTGTATCTACTTTCTTAAGGTCATTGTAGAATGTTTATGTTTGCCATTGCTTTTTTCTGCATTTTCTTTTCACATGCTTTGTATGTAGCATTATCATACTTTTTCTTTCTTCCACATGCCCTGGTAAAACAGTGCACATGAAATTCAAATTTTCACCTGTATCTCAGGGAGATTCACATTTACATCTTTCTCAAAAAAAAATATTAAAACTATTCCCAGAGAATTCAACCATGTGGGAAAAGGCATGGGGGTAAACAAGAAAATTTAAGGGAATAAATGAGAAAGGGATACAGTAGTAAGGAAACAAATAAGAAAAGAATGCAAAAATAAGGAAAAGTATTAGGAAAAAAAAAAGTTTAGTTCATTTTACCAAGTTTTTCTATTAGTTTCTCTAATCTAGTATCAAGCAATAAGTTGTAGATGGGGTCCCAAAGAGGTTTATCCAATGCATTCCTGATTTATCTGATAAAATGTTTGAGTCCATGATCACCACCCAATAGACTTTCATCTCCAACACCATAACCAAACAGAGCATCAAGAATTTTGTGTGTTTCTTCCCAGATCTCATGTCAATCTTGACCTTGAGGTGCTGACCTCCACAATGAATATATCCTACATTGAGCATCAGCAAGTGGAAGTGGGTTTTTTGTGACCAGCTTGTCAAGTTGTTGAAGTAATTGGTCAGTTTTTGTAAATTCTGATCAAGGAGAAGGTGGTTCTTCTACTTGAAGAGAGTGGTGGAGCGGGTGAGAAGTTTTTTTTTGTTTTTTAACTGATTGTGGGGGGAGTTGTCAAAATTTTAGGCAACTTAAAGAGTTTTTTATGTCATTAGAAAATCAATTCATTTATAATAATCTTTATTTACAACTCGTTATTTTTATTGTTTATTTATTTTTAAAGAAAAATAAAGAAAATTTTTATTTACCTTAAAGGCAAAACCAGTTTTGTCTTTGCTTTTTATGTTTATTTTTAATTTTTATATATTTTTAATTTTCTTTATTTTAAATACTAATTTATAATTATTATTTTAAACTAATTTAACTTTTCTTTTTAATTTCTAAAACTTATTATGTTTCTTTAATTTATTTATTCTAATTATTACTCGCTTGATATTATTATTTTTAATTTGGGATAAATTTCTAATGAACTTTAAAATTTTTAATACTATTTTTATTTGTAATAATTGATATTGCTAAAAAAAAATTTCTTTTTAATAATTGAAATAAAAATTCTGATAACAAAAAAATAAAATAAAATTCTTCTTCAATATCAATGCTAAGTTTGTCTTTCTTCTTTCATATTTGTTTTCTTTCATTCTCAGATTAATTTATTTTAGATTTCAATATGTTGAATATTCAATTTCAAATCTAATTTTCCTGTAATCAAAAACGTGAAACAAAACATTCATTAAGTTGGTTTTTATTTTATTTTCATTTAAATTTTTATTTATGATTTTCTAAGTTAATCTTTCTTATTTTAATTTTTTATTTCAAATTCTTTTTTATCTTTTTTCAACTAGGTTATATTTTACTCGTAGGAATTTTGATATTATTATTTAGGGCATTGCTCAATTCAGGCGGTCGGGCCGCAAACTCACGTGGTTTTGACCGCGCGCGGACCGACCACGTGCACGTGGTTTTCCGCAAACACACGCGGTTTTGAAAACCGTGTGTTTTCAAAATTTTAAAAAAGAGAAAACATTTTGGGGGGTCGAAAAACCCCAAAAAATATTTATCAGAAAAATTCATGTGGTTTTTGACCCCTAAAAAATTAAATGAAAAATAATAAAAACAAAAAAAAAGGGAAATTACAAAGGGCCCCCAAACGTTATGAAGGGGTCCTGTCCCGTGGAAAAAAAGTTTATAGGGGTTGTAATCAGCCCCTAAACTTCAATTTCAGCCAAAAAAAACATGATTTGTCACCGTTTAAGGATTTCATAAATAAAAAGGCCAAAAATCAGCGTTTTTGGACCCAAAAGCCCCCAAAAAATGGCCAAGTGGCCCTTCCCCGTGGAATTGAAGAAGATTGAGTGTAACAAAAATTGAAATTATATTACAAACACCAAAAAAATAACAAAAAACCAATAAAAAAGTGATATATATGCAAAAAATATTACAACTATTCTACATCAATAATTTTTTTATTAAGCCTGGCTGATTTGCTTTCAGGGGGGAATAACAACTCCATACCAAGATACAAGTTCTTCTGAATGGTTTTTTTCCAAGCCTTGGCCTCCTTGGAGGCATACCTGTTCCAAGAGGCATCAATTTTGGGTGCTGGCCAATTATCAGAGGAGAATTTGAAGGTGACAATATGAGCCAGTTGGTCAATGAGCATAAGCAAGATGGGGGGATTATGAGAATGGGAATCAGGGGAAAAAGTGAGAGGGAGATAAGTGGCAGAATATTTGGATAGAAGAACCACTGGGCGTTTATAAGTTTCTGCCAATAAGAATCCATGGGCTGGGAAAGAGAACCAATAACAAGGGGGAGCTGATTCAGAGAGGAAATTGAGACGCTTTCTTGCTCTTTCATGTGTTTGGCCATAGACATTATCCATGTGATTTTGAGTGTTGTGAGATGTGATTTGAGGGTGTGGTGAGTGAGATGTGGTGTGGTTAGTGGTTTTTTGGTTGGTGTGATTTAAATTTTGAAGTTGGGATGGACCAAACTTGATTGGAATTCAAATTGCATTCTCCATGCAAAATGAGGATTTTTGTTTATTTATTTAAGGGGGTGGATCAATTTATGATTTTTTTGGGCTCAAACACCTTATTTTTGGCATTTTTTTATTTTTTTCTCTTTTTTTCGGAGAATCATAAAGGTTCTAAAGACCCCACACAGCTTCAATTCCACGGGAAAGGGCCACTTGGCAATTTTTTGGGGGCTTTTGGGTCCAAAAACGCTTATTTTTGGCCTTTTTATTTATGAAATCCTTAAACGGTGACAAATCATGTTTTTTTCTGGCTGAAATTGAAGTTTAGGGGCTGATTACAACCCCTATCAACTTTTTCTCCACGGGAAAGGACCCCTTCATAACGTTTGGGGGCCCTTTGTAATTTCCCTTTTTTTTTGCTTTTATTATTTTTCATTTAACTTTTTAGGGGTCAAAAACCACATGAATTTTTCTGATAAATATTTTTTGGGGTTTTTGGACCCCCCAAAATGTTTTCTCTTTTTTAAAATTTTGAAAACACGCGGTTTTCAAAACCGCGTGTGTTTGCGGAAAACCACGTGCACGTGGTCGAAACCGTGTGAGTTTGCGGGCCGACCGCGTGAATTTAGTAATGCCCTATTATCTATTGACTTACAATTTTTTTTTTTTTGTAATATTTTCATTTTCAATTTATTATTTATATAATTTGTTTATTTTTATTTCTATTATTTTTATCTATAATAATAAGAAATTTTTATTTTCAATTAGTTCTTTTTATTAATTAATTTATTATAATCTTTTTATGATTATTTTTAATTGATTGTTTTTTTAGATTTTAAAAACTCACTAAGTTTAGTGACAAAGTTTTTTGCTTTTTTATTTTTAATATTTTCATCACAATTCTGACAGGAGTGAGAGGAAAGTGGCTCTTCTACTTGAGGTGAGGCAGGGGGGTAGGGTCTTGGGCTTGGGCCTGAAATCAAAAAAACAGGGTGCTCTATCAACTGGGGTGAGGCATTGTGATACTGAATCCCTCCAACTTGGAAATGGGATAGGATTTTTTGGGACCTAGGTGGCCGGCCAAAACTGTTGTATTTGTACTGTTACTGGTGCTGGGAAGAAAGGAGCTTGAAGCAGTGGAATTTGCGGCAGATCAACAATTCCCGTTAAGGCAGTTTGGAGAGTCAGGATACATTATATTCCAAATCAAACCAATCTATACAGAAGGAGTGCTGTTGAAATTGCCACTAAGATTTATGGGAGCTTATGTCAGATGAAATGAAGATAAACCTTTAGATCCTGCTAAAGTAGTAATGGTGATAATTCACGATCACAAAATCTGTCTGAGCGGCGGATTCAAAGATGCCAAGTTGGGTGGCATTCACTAGAAGCTTGTGTCTCGCTACGTGAAGCCTGCGATGGTGTGCAGCGTGCGGTGGTGTTTGGAGCTTGCAGCCAATACCAGTGTAAACTCAACTATACACTAAACACCTGCTCATTGCAAGAGTCTGAGCCAGTCGCGAGGGAGACCTTTGAAAACTGCTATGCACATGATGCACCTGAGTGGCTCCAAGATTCCGGACTTTGAGTCCACAATCAATTGTTCAGTTTTTCAATTCTGTGGGTCTATGTAGCAGAGAAAAGCTATTTTTCCGTATGTGACGATGTGGCTTCTGGCTAAGAAATGAACATGAATGCTGGGGGCCCTCTGTGAGACCCTCTATATGTAGACTTTTAAGATGGACATAGAAAATAGCACCATTTATGTCACACAGAGCATGAGCAAATAAATAAACAAGCATCTGCGAGCCGGCCTCGGCAAGCTACCAAAAAAAAACCAAAACACCACAGGAATAAAGCCCTATATAATCTTTTGTGTCTTGAGCAGTGACTGGCCATGCATTATGCGCGTTAAATTTTAAGTCACCTCAGATCTCCTGAGATTGTGGGTTGGACAGAATCATTGACGCCTTCTTATGGTGTGACTGTGAAATTGAAACCTCCATATGGCCACCAGAAGCATCTCGGTTGATTTCCAAGTCCCTCTCCAGGGGGGTGTCTGCTAGCGGCCAAAGGCCTTCCTCCATATGAAGGCTCCTCGCAGGAGGAACCTACGGTTAAAACATCTTTTTTGGCCTGAGACAACAGAGGTTTGTCACAATCATAATTGTTTTCTTGATTTGGCCGTAGCTCAACAAATGCTTGTCTGTTTTGCACCTTGCAACATTTTCTACAGTGATAAGCATGACTTGACCTCTGTTTCCCTTTGTCTTTTGTGCTTCCTTCTGAAAATATTCTAAAAACACAAAGAACGTTGAGTAAGACAATTTTAATTACCATGCAAGCCATATTTAACTACTGTGGGTAGATGCATTACACTCAAACTTGTTATCTTTTTTTTATATCCTGTTTTCCTTTTATCATTCTTACTACCAGGTTTGCACCTTTCTGCTCCCTCTCCTGACTCCCTGAGCTGAAAGCCACATGTCCTGGTTTTTCAAAAGGTTTTTACTCACCTTCTAGTTGTTTTTCTTTTATCTTTAACTCCACTGATCATCCTTTGAACCTATGTAATCTAAAGGTTCAAGCCTTTCTTCTCCCTCTCCTTAATTGCTAAGCTGAAACCCACACTTTGTGGATTTTCAGAAGTGATTGGAATTTGTCTTATCTTCTGACAGATCATGAGACCAATATACTCCAGATACCCCAAAAATCACAACTAGCCAATAAGTTTATTCTTGTCAAGATGATCAAATAAATGTAATGTTAATATTCTTAAAAGAGCAAATGTTTTTACCACTCAAAAATGTGAGTGATGTTTTTTTTGGAATCTTAGTGACTCAATCTTAAATATACTCTACTACTACAAGTAAATACTATCTAAACTACTACTATACTAAAAAACTACTCTGCTACTATTACTAAACTCTTAACTATATTCTTAAACTATTACTCTATAACTGCTGTTACTACTCCATCAGTTACTACTACTATTCTATCTACCAACAGTGGGCCACTACGCTACACTACGCTACATGACCAATAACCGTTAGTGTAGCACTTTTTTTTTTCTTCCCA
>JNCO01004165.1:0-15610 GCA_000785685.1 Uromyces viciae-fabae
CAAGCTCCTGGAATATCAACTCATTTTGAAGCAGATCCAACTGCATTTACATCTCACTTATCATTCACTTTCAACTACTTTGCAAACCTTCCACACACCGATTCTGATACTTCTCCATTTTCATTTGTCATGTGGATTCCAATCAATAAGTGATTGGACTATTGGGGATCTTGGAAAAATACTAGATGACTCAACTAAATATATGTAAAAAATTTATGTTTATTTTTTTTTTTAACTTAAAAATATTCTTTAAACTTAACTCAAATCTATCTGAGTTGTTTTTTTTTATTTTTCTTTTTGAAATCAAACTCAAATAAAATAAAAATGTTAAACCTTTTATCTCTTCAGTGTTTTTTCCTCTTACAACATCTTCAAAATTTTTGTTCAACTTAACTAAAATCAATTGTAGTTGTCCTTGTTTTTTATTTTTTTCTGTTGTTGTTTTTTATTTTTTTATTTTTTATTTTTTTGAAATCAAACTGAACTAAAATACAAATCTTACTTGAATAAATTGGCTAAACGTTCTATCTCTTCAGTGGTTTTTCCACTTACAACACATTGAGTCACAAGGTCATATTCTTTTCCAATATGACTTTGCGATGCTAATCGATCTAATTTTTCAATTTCCAATTGACGATCTTTGTCCTTTTCTTCTCTTTCCCATTCAAGTTTTTTAGCCTCCAATGCAATCCCATGGTCCCATTTCTTTGCTTCAACAGCAACAGCATGATCAAATTTTTTTTCCTCTAGCTCTACTCCCTTACCTTCATTCAGAATTTGACGTTAAAATTTCAACTTTTCAAAGTTTAGACTATCCCTTGCGACTTGTGCTTTACCTAGATTATTGGGAAAAAATATGTGAGTTTATAATTCTTAAATGAAACAGAACGATTACTCACCCTCATCTCTTTTAGCAGCATAGTCCCCATAAGCTTGGAATGGATTGGGGGCCTTGGATCCTGAGGCAGAATGACTTTTGGGGTTGAGATTTAATTTCTTTGCTTCAACAGCAACAGCATGATCAAATTTTTTTTCCTCTAGCTCTACTCCCTTACCTTCATTCAGAATTTGATGTTCAAATTTGATCTTTTCAAAGTTTAGACTATCCCTTGCGACTTGTGCTTTACCTGGATTATTGGGAAAAAATATTTGAGTTTATAATTCTTAAATGAAACAGAACGATTAGTCCCCATAAGCTTGGAGTGGATTGGGGGCCTTGGATCCAGAGGCAGAATGACTTCTGGGGTTGAGATTTAGAGAGTTGGAAGCACGTCTCATCTTCTTCTTCTTTCGATTCTTGGTAGGAGAGTTATCCGTTGATTTATCTTCATCATCAGTTGAAGCATCCAAAGCGATTTCTGAAGGGGTGAGGCCAGTGGTTTTCTTGACACGTTTTTTTGATTTTTTAGGACTCACAGTAAATTCATCATCTGAACCAGAATTGGACTTTTTTTTTGATCTAGATTTGGTTGGTGAAGATTTTAATTTTTCATTTTTCTTTTGAGTCTTGATAGGATCATTATCAATCAATTCATCTTCGTTTTCAGTTGAAGCATCCAAAGCTATTTCAGAAGGGGTGATACCAGCGGTTATCTTGACTGGTTTTCAAACTGGAACATCCTGATTGTTTTCTACCTCCTATATAATTATTATGAAAACAAATGTTATTAGTTTAGAATGCTTTTCATTTACACCTTATTATTGCTTTTGTATACTTTATCAATTGCATTCACCCAATCATTCTCTAAGTCATTGTCCATCCCTAAACGATCATTCTCTAATTGATTTTGAGTTTCAATTTCCAAACATTCATCTAATTGTTCATCATATTCTTTCTGAGATTCATCATCATTTCCTGGTGAAGGATCTCTATTATCTCCCTGAAAAATTCAATTGAAGTTCACAATTAGCCTCATAATATGATATCAGGCCTTATAAGGGAACTTACCACTGCATTAGAAGATATAATTCTTCCCCCAGAGTGGATGGAGGAATTACTCATTGAGTCAGAAGTTTGATCATCACTAACATTGGAATCAGAAGTTGTTGTTTTGGTGGATGGAGGAATTACTCATTGAGTCAGAAGTTTGATCATCACTAACATTGGAATCAGAAGTTGTTGTTTTGTTATCATCCTGAGCATCAGCCTTATACCATGAGTTGACAAATGCACAATGGCCCATTAAATCATTGATCTCCTCATAGAGAGGACACATATTTTCCAGTTTCTCTTCAATCATTGTGATTCCAGCCTTTTCATCTTCAGGAGTCAGTCCAAAGCCAGTAGAGATTGATTTGGTATGTGCTTTTTTGTATTTGTCTTTGTATGCATTGAATCGATCTTTCATTTGTCTGGCTGTAAGATGAATTTTGTTTGGAGACTGGTTCCTAAGGTTAATTGAGATAAGTTCAAAACTGTTGATTTTACCTTTGGAAGGTTCACTAACATCGGAATCAAAAGTTGTTGTTTTGTTATCATCCTGAGCATCAGCCTTATACCATGGGTTGACAAATGCACGATGGCCCATTAAATCGTTCATCTCCTCATAGAGAGGACACATATTTTCCAGTTTCTCTTCAATCGTTGTGATTCCAGCCTTTTCATCTTGCGGAGTCAGTCCAAAGCCAGCAGAGATTGATTTGGTATGTGCTTTTTTGTATTTGTCTTTGTATGTATTGAATCAATCTTTCATTTGTCTGGCTGTAAGATGAATTTTGTTTGGAGACTGGTTCCTAAGGTTAATTGCCATAAGGTCAAAACCTTTGATTTTACCTTTGGAAGGTCAACCAACTTGGGGAGCCTTTCCAGTGCCAAAGCAAGCATCATAATTTTTTTCAATTTTGAGCCAATTGATGAGGATCAAAATGTCTCCTCTCTTCAAGTGGGAAGTTGTAGTTGTTGCTTTCTTGTTACAAGTGTTGTCATCTGAAGAGTTTTGAGTTTTTTTTTTTTTCTTGGGTGATTTTTTTTTAGAGGAAGAACTTGGTTTAGTTGTTGTTTTTTTGTTGGTTGCCTTTTTTGGGATGAGTTTTTTAGATGTGAATTTTTTTTTGAGTTCCATTTAAGTAAAGGATTTATTTGGAAATGGAAATGGATGATTTTTTTCAAAAAAAAAAGGATGAGTGAATTGTGGAAGAGTAATGGCTGGCCTGATTTTTTGGAGCCCCTTAAAATGTAATTTGGGTTATGAAAATCCGTAAAAAGGTTATTTTTTATCTTGATAAATTGACACGTCCTGATGGGAAAAAATTAAGGATTTGGGTTTTTTATCAACGTTTGGGATGAGTTTTTTAGATGGGGATTTTTTTTTTGAGTTCCATTTAAGTAAAGGATTTATTTGGAAGTGGAAATGGATGATTTTTTTCAAAAAAAAAAGGATGGGTGAATCGTGGAAGAGTAATGGCTGGCCTGATTTTTTGGAGCCCCTTAAAATGTAATTTGGGTTATGAAAATCGTGTTATTTTTTATCTTGATAAACTGACACGTCCTGATGGGAAAAAATTAAGGATTTGGGTTTTTTATCAACGGATTTGAAAATTGTGGATTTGTTGAAACCAGTCAATTATGTAATCGTGGATTTGGACATAATTGATACACCCTATTTGCTTTTTCTTATTGTTTTTCTTTTTCTTCTTCTTTTTCTTCTTGGTTTTGTTTTTCCTTTAATTTATGAAAAAAGTTCAACAAACAAGATTTTTGGACAGAAATTAACAAAAGTACAAGGCTATTTGGACCAGATTCTAAATTGTTCCTGAGCGTATCTCCTGTCCCTGAAAAAAAAAATTGAGAGTGTCTCCCACCCTTAATTGTTATCTTTTAAAAAAACACGTGTGGCCTAAAATATGCACTGTATATATTTAATTAATGCAATTGAAAATAAAAAATAAAAAAAACCAATTAACTAATCCGGAATATATACATGCCAAAGGTTTGTTTCATCAATTTCATCAATATGACACCAAATGACTTTTTCAAACTCAGTCATGATGCACTTATCTCATGATTTTTAGCAAAATGTATTCCTGCCGCCTGAATGGATCCCCAACAGTGGTGCATTTGCATAAGAAATTTTCTTATCTTTGGACTCAAAAGGAAAGCTTCTGAGCTTCCATTGAGCCGCTTAGTTGCACTGTCGCGGTGTGAGACTCTAAAAGAGGCTAAGTTGATTTTAACCCTTATAGCAGAATTTAGAAAGGGATGAAGGAGTAAGTACTCTGCCTTTCTTGATGAGAGGAATTAACTGAAAGATTGTTTGACTGAGGATGAGCAGGGAGCAAGGCTACACCTTTTTGATGGTAAGAAATTGGAAGTTTAAGAGGGTGTTTCCAGCACTCCGATTGGTTTGAAAAAAAAGAAAAGAAAAGGGGACAGCAGGATAGCTGTGAGAGCAAGGAACTGAGTCAAGCTGATTATGGCTCTAAGAAAGGTAAATAATGTGAGAAATGGCTACACACTGAGGGTGTTTAAAGAATGTCAAGTATTTATTGCTTTTTAAGGTATGTTTGTAAGTATTATTAATTATTGTTATTATTATGGGGAATATCCAGTTATACTTGGATAAGGGATGACAAAAGTATTTCTGATAATTTATGTGGTACCTAGATCAGATGGGGGAAAACACTGAGGAGAGAGCTCCTTTTATAGATGAGGAATAGAAGCAGAGAGAACATTCTTAACTCCTTCCAGGTTCTAGAATCCTGTCGGTGAGGTCATGGGAAAAAAAGAAGTGATCCACTGTGGGAAAAAAAAATAGTGTGATGTAATGTGAAATAATCCCTTGGCACTGCATGGGAGTATTGGCTATGTACAAGATGTATGTAGTATGTATTATGTGTTATTGACTATGTTTAGAATGATAAATAATTATGGAATAAAATCATAAGTATATATTTTATCTTGAATAACACTAAGTGCCTCTTCTTGAGTCTTCTTCCTTGTGTATCTTCTAAACTAGTGAACTTTTTGAGATGCTTCTGGTGAGTGACTAGGGGTAAAATTAAGTGTAGAAAAAAAGAATGCAATAATAATTTAATAATTTTGACTCCTTGATGGTTAAAAATAAAAAATTTTATTTAATCCTTAAATAACTACCACACCGTGAGATGTAGGTATCCTTTTACAGGCCCAAACTGATTGCTACACCATCAGCATCACACGATTCTGCATCCAAGGTAAGTCAATTTCTCCCAAATCCAAATAAAATTCTGTTGATCAATCTCATTAAGAAACTCTATGATTTCAGAAAGCAACCGGAATTCTTGCGGCCTTCAAGATGCAGCTTCTTCCCGTGGTAGAAAGTGCTCATCAGACCCTTGAGACATGTGGCTAGCTGGAGGACTCATTTTGGGTGGTAAAAAACCTGTGAATCCACTCAAGTGGTGGTTTTTACAGAAGCGCTCAGGAAATATTCACGGAGGTCTTGTAAACATGGCACTTGATGCGCTAAGTTTTCCAGGAAAGTAAAACATTATTTATTCTTTTCATTTATTAATTAACTGGATTTTTGGATTTGATCCAGCAAAATCTGTTGATGTAGAGAGAGCTTTTAGTTTTGGACAATATTATTTTTCTGGAAAGAGGCCCTGTCAGGCTTGGATATGAAACAAAAGAGGAATTTGAGCTCTTTGTACTATTCCTTCCCTGATGATATTAATATAATATGTATTATTATATTATATTGTACTTAATAAAGGCTTATAGCTTTTATTATAACACTTATAGTGTCTTCTCTGCTAAAGAATTAAGGATATACCTTGTTTCTAAGTCTTATTGAGGTATGGAATGTCACTAATGTGCACTTATAGTGACACTAATGCTTCAAAATAAAAGGAATAACTATTAGGAAAGGGCTTGAGCTGATTGGCTACTGTCAGAGGCCGCAGTCTTTCTTCTAATAGTTTTTAAGAGATCTTATAATTGCTTAGATGGAGGGGGGAATGTCCTCAGATCTAGTTATAATTCTCAGTGCCAGGATAAAACAGAGAGGTGTTAAGAGCTTTGGTCAAAAGACACGAGCGATAGACTTACTTTGATGTATTTATCTTATGGTTTGATTGATTTTATTGGTTTGTATGTAGTTTTTAATTAATTTAGTCAGGAATGGGAATTGGGCAATAGAAGGCCTCTATTTATATTCCTAAAATTTATTACAGGGCGCTTCTGAGGACGCAGTAATTTACCAGGGGTGTTTTCAAACGTCTGGGGAGATGTTCCTTCCCTCTATATTTTTACTACATATTTATTAACACAATTGTAATAAAAATATCTAATGTACATCATTATTTCGAGTTTTTGACTTATTTATGAAATATTACATATGTAACATTGGAAATTCTTTTAACCAAGGTTACTAGATGTTTCCTGACGTCTCCAGGTATCTAGGATAAATCAGGATTCCTTGGGACGTCATTGATTCTATTTTATTTAAATTTATTCCCCATGGGGAAATAATATTCTCATGTCAATTAGCTAAGATGAGCCACAAAGGTAATTGGGCCTTTATTCTCGTGACAACACTTCAAGAATTATTCAATTAGGTAATCAGATGGTGGGAAATCCATCTAAACCATAATTACATACATGGCGCGTCCATGGCGATGAAATATGACATATGTAAAATTGGAAATTCTTTTAACCAAGGTTACTAGATGCTTCCTGACGTCTCCAGGTATCTAGTATAAATCAGGATTCCTTGGGATGCCATTGATTCTATTTTATTTAAATTTATTCCCCATGGGGAAATAATATTCTCATGTCAATTAGATAAGATGAGCCACAAAGGTGATTGGGCCTTTATTCTTGTGACAACACTTCAAGAATTGTTCAATTAGGTAATCAGATGGTGGGAAATCCATCTAAACTATAATTACATACATGGCGCGTCCATGGCGCGTGTTATGTGTACTGTAACATTGGAATAATCATAGCAGATGATTTTCCTGTTACCGAAACGCTCCAAAAGTTCCCAAAGGGGTTTTCCCTTATGTAAGACCTCATGGCACGGGGTTTCCCTCCTTTCCCAGGGGATTCTGACCTATTCCTTGGTCAAAAGATCCGGGACTGGCGCTTTCAAACCCCTATAGCTCCTACCTCCGCATGAATATTGAAGTTTGGGGTATTATAAGAGAAAGAATAATAAAAAAGAAAAACAAAAAAAGGGGGGGAAAACAGCAAAACCCATGCATCAGTTTATTGGCTTATTCAATTATCCAAGGTGTTAGTATATCTTTTGAAAGAAATAGAGAGTAAAAGAGAAACAGGGGACTTGACAACTGATAGGTTTCCTGGGTTAGACCTGTTTTATGGGTAGCTAGAAATATTCCTACTACAAAAATTAGGAAAGAAAAAAAAAAGGTCAGTTTTTTTTTTCATGGTGGATTTTCCAGGGTCTTTGGATTATGCTGTGATGATGGTGGAATCAGGTTGTAAATATGGAGGGATGTCGAGGGACTTACCTGGGGATAATTTATTAATAATTAAAGAAGCAAACAAAAAGAAGAAAAAAAAAAGGAATTTTTTTTATCAGTTCTAGTTTTGTTAGGACCTTTTTGATCACCCCATACATCAGGTGGAATTGGGCTATGGTACCTGGGGAGCATTTATTAAATGAAACAAAGAATGAAACAAAAATCAGAAAAAATAGCTCTAATTTATAAAAAAAATTGATGTTATAGAAGTTGAGGGAAACAGAAATATAATTTTTTTTTACCTGGAGGTTGATTGGTTGAGGTGTTATGATTTTTTAAGGGTGAAACTGGTGACTTTGCTTTTTTTCTTCTTTTTGACTATTTCACTTGTTTGGAAAATTTGTGGAGTTGATGGGAGGGACAAACAGACCCCACCTACACCAGGAAAAATCCATGATCAATCGTCTACAAGTGACATCAAAAAGTACAAAGGCCCCTTGGTACTTTGCTATGTCACTTGTAGACAAGTGATCATAGATTTTTCCTGGTGCTATCAACTCTATTGCCTTGGAATCGCCAATTTTGTGGCTTTTTCTGTGGCGGTGTTTTCCAGCTTTTATACAAACATCCCGCACCTCCCTGCAATGTTGCACACACATCAAAAGGCGGCGTGCAACAGGTTTTGGGTGGTGCAAAAAACAACCCCCTGTTTTTATCATATTTTATTTTTATTATTATTATCTTATTATTTTTATTATTTATAAACAAATTTTAGGCAACCACTGGTTTTGCCCTCATGTGATTACTGCCAATCCAAGAAAGGTTGTCTAGTTTGTCTTTTGGAATTCCTCAAAAAAGCCACAAAAAAACCCGCCATTGGGGTAATGCAGCTTTTGTTTCGAGTAATTTTGCCGCAAAATGCCTCCCCCAAACCTGTGTGGCGGTTTTTTGGTGGCTTTTTTATTGCAAATCCAGAGAAAACTTGCATCGGACATGACAAGCTGTTGAAATTTAGAACAAAAATTAATAAATATTTTTTTTTTTAAGATTTTTAAGATTTTATATATTTGAATAAGAAAATAATAAGAAGGATAATTTTGGGATTTGGGACAAGTGTAGCTCACCTGGATTTATTCCTGGTTTTCCTGGCCACACAAAAATCTTCGGTGTAAAGTCTGACCAACTTTATAGGGGAGAGATACTCCCCTGCACTCGGCTGAATAAAATCACTACATGCAGGATCGACTCAGAATGTGGGTCAGTCCATTGGAAATTTCAACCGTACCCAGCTCAAAAGAGGTGAATTTCTCCCTTTTCTCTTTTCTGCCTTTTTTATTATCATCTGTAACACACAGAAAGAACAGATTTCGTTATCTACAAAAGGACCATTAAGTTGATGCTTCTTGAACATATAACAAGAAAAATTGCATACAAAATCAATAGAAACACAAGTGATATCGAAAAATGAAATAAAAATATCAAGTAAAACATGAGAATAAAGAATACGCCAAACTCTATTGTTTCGTTTCAAATAATCACACGGAGGAGGATTAGGGGATTATGCACTTTGTAGGCGTACGGGTATTTTAACATTTGTACACAACGTGGCACATCACTATGACTCAGCGCGTTTTAGTAGGTTGAAAAGAACGCTTGTAATGAAAACAAAACAAAGATGTAGCGCGACTAGGTTTTCAAAAAGTATGGACAGTGAAGGGAAAAATGGAGATCGCATTAGGCCAGTTCATGTGTAATTGTATACAAAGTCGGTCCAACCTTCAGGAACACCCGAGCCAACGGTGAAATGCAGACAATCAATTAAAATATGCTGAGGGACGGAAGAAATGTTATTTAATGACGTTTATCTAAAAAATGCAAACCCGAGGAAGACTACTCACTGCATCAGGGCGTAGCATGGCTGGTCTGTCGATAGACATTAATTCCAGTCTAGGCTGATTGAGGGAAGTGAGTACAGCCTGTTCAAGGTGAAAACGGATTAACAATGTCATCATCGAGAATACACCCGGAAAAACCTTACATCAGCAATCTTGTTAAACAAAGGGATCGTTTGCCAATTCCACACAGGTGTCTCCAAGACTTTTTCTTCATTCCAAGGGCCTCCCCTTTCCAAGTAGCATTTATCGTGCCCAGCCGTAGCTGTGCGATAAAGAATTTTCTTGTTTTTTGCCCGCGGGTCTTTCAAAACTTCAGTCATAAGTTTCGCCCAATGTTCGAAGTTGTAATGAAAGATTTCTGCTATTTTATGAAATGGTCTGTCTTGCAAAAGCATAGCCGTGTAATGTGCTCCAGATGACGCAATCATTTTAGAATATCGTAGCTTTGGGTCCAAAAAATGCCCAATGTATTCAGTGGTATGCATGTCGAACACTTTTTCCGGGCCAAAAAGAGGCTTGTTATCGGTAATCAGGTTGTTTGCCTCTATTATCTCTTTGATTTGTGTTTTAGCAAGTAGGAGGCCACTCCTGCAACCAAAAAAATAGGAACGGTCAAATTACGCATGCGGAATGTAGCACAAGCCAACGAGTGGGAAACAAACCGCAGTACTGTGACCAAAGGAGTTTTCTCCCGGTCGAAGTCGGAAGGCAACTTGATATTGAGGGAGGTCATGTTATGGAGATACAAATGCTGAGTCGCATTCCACGGCGTCTCAGGTGTAAAATATGGAACCGCACGTACGTAGGGCGCCTGACGCAGGTAAAAAACATTGTGCAGTTAATAGCGGCTGAATTCGAAAATTGATAAAAATTTCAACTAACAAGATAGCATGATAGTGACATGAACCATTGAGCTGATAGTGAATCACCAATCATCAACCATCCACCTTCGTCAACAAATGTTTGAATGAGTTGCTCTGCAGTAGGATGTGGCTTGGGAGTAAGGCCAGCCGCTTCACATCCAGAACGCCAATCGTAGCTACTAACTCGATAGCGCCAGTCCCAAAATTCAGCGGTGTTATTTTCAAGGCGAGGTATTGCAGTGTTTGTTAGGGGTAGACGATTGCTGGCACAATACGAGGTGGGGAAATTAGAAATTTTCATCGCCTGTTCCTCCGAATGAATCGGTGGCTGTAGTAGCATAGATGTTATGTTCCGCTTCTGCCAATGCCCATTTGACCACAGTTTGGAAGTGCACGTCTTTTGTGAAGAAGTTGGCTGGGTGATATCGGCTTGAGACGAAAAAATGTGAATAATTTCTTTGATGAGAAGGAAAATAAACAGGAAGATAGCAATAATTTTCAAAGTGAATAAAACTGTTTTTCCATCCTTTGATTTTTTGAAGTGATTCCAGCACACTGTGCATCTTCGTAGGATACCTTGCTTCGAGGCGGTACACTCAAGGTTCAATTCGTCATTGTCAAGGGTGACATCTTGTAAGGTGAGGCGGGATTCGTTTAACGGACGAAGCAAGGATTTGCTTTCCTCATTCTCCTTAGGATACGAGCTCGGAGTGCTTGTCCATGAAGCATCTCCAAGTGCCGCTGGTTCAAGCTCGTGAGACGATCTGTGAGATGTAATCCAGGTGCGCGATGCGTTGTCTTTGGAGGTGGACATTAGAAGAATTGGATTCTGGTTAGGCGCGTTTCAAAAGAGACTGGTAGCGGTCCAGGCGAAATAGCTACTTGTGAAGAGCTTCGATGGAAAAGCGAGGGGCTCTGATGTACTTGGCACCCAAGAGAGCCGGCTAGTCTCAATCCAGCAACGCCTGATCAAGCGGTTGTCTCAGCTTCTCAGAAAGTGGACCTCGGCGAATACGCAATCGAAACATGTATTTTATATGGTTGCTATGCAAAATGAGCGACGGATTCTACCGCCGAGTCTGGCAATGAACCCGCTATCACTCTAGGGAGTTATGCTGGTCAGGTATAACTCGACCGTTTCAGCTGATGTAGAATACAATGTTTAGTTGTGCGCCGATGATACACTGGAGCACATTCCTTTGAAATTAGCGTCTCCCGCTGGTCACACGAAGTGACAAAACTTACCAACTTCATTTCCCACTCATCTGCTTTGAATCAATTCATCGCGGCAACAGAGTTGTAATGAGATAGCTGCCTGTCTTGTTGGAACAGGTCTTGAATTTGAATTCCTTCGTTTCAACAAGTTGCCGGAGTGAAACCACCGGAACTTGGAAGATAAAACAGATCAGGGGACAGTCGTCTCAGTCTCAGATAGCCTGTTTCTTCTTGTTGTACATAGTTTGCCCTTGGCATGGTTGACGTGCCCGAATTTTCCCAACTGTCCTATTTTTCACCCCCTGTGTAAAGACTTCACATCAAGCTAAATGTCAACATCGGACCCCGGAACACACAACAAAAATATATATTCTTTTATTTTTATTTATTTCTGATTATCCATGTTGGTAAATATTTTATTACCTTGGTTCTGCAGTAACAATATTAAATTTTTAAATTCATCTCATCAAACAAGATACGAGCTTGCAAGAAATTCTACACAATTGATTGTTTTTCTATTTTGTTTTCTATTTTATTATTTCTCTCAAAATATAAATAAACGGCCTTGTTTTGATCTTGTATTCTCCTTAAGGGATTTCTTTTAGTTTCATACTTGCAAAATACTCTTGAAATAAAATTCCTAATTTTTCTGTTTTCCTGTTTTCCTGTTTTGCATAAAGACACCTGATAGTAAAACCTGCTTCCTGCCGAAATACATTTTCAACCAACAAGATTTCATAAACCTGACTTTGTCCATCCTCAAAACTTAAATTACAAAACCTGAAGTAAAAAAAAAAAAAAAAACTCTTCCGTATTCTTTGGAGGAATCTTTACACTAAAAAACATTCGTGTGCACATATTATGTTTCCATCAAACCTTGGACAATTTTTTTTTATTGAAACACATGTATGGGGTTATGCGCCCCAAACTCTGTTTCTGCCTTTGGTTTTTGCCCTTGGCTTTTCCAGATTGACTCCAACCTTTCCAGCAATCCCCTTCAAATTGTTTGATTACAAAATGGTATTCCGATCTTATGCCGCCGCAACCAAAATCACTGCAGTTTGTATGTCACTTATTGGATACTCTCACTCTGTCATCTGTGACTCAACTGGCTCCAACATCTCCCAACAATTTTTCAAACGGTGGAATGATCTATACGAGCAGACTCAATGCGTAATCCGGGATCCAGCAACATACAAGGTGCATGGTCAAGCAGCTATGCTCACAAGCAAGGAATCTGAGTTCATGATTGAAATTGTTTGTGCGGAGCCAGGTCTGCACTGATGATAGATTTGAATTGATCAAGCTGCTAGATTCCAAAACTTCCAAGGTCTTCGAAGATCTCAGTAATCAAGTTCATAAAGTTAGTGAAGAGTTGATTCAATAATTGGATAAAGAAGTTCAGACAGGAATTTCCCGTCAACAAGGGACTGATAACATACTGGATCAGCTGAGGGCCAAGAATTCAGATTTAGAATTGAATGTTGCAAAAGCTCAATCAGAGCATGGCAAGATAAGATCCGAAAGAGCAGTTGAGAGGGAAAGAAACGAAGAAGATTGTAGTCAATTGGTTCACAAACGTGATCACTTGCAAGAGGTGGTTGAGAATCTTCAAGCAGTTGAACTTGATAATCAATAAATACAAAGATCAGGAAACATCAGTTTTTTCATCCCTTTCCTTCTTTCTTGGTGTGAGAGCTTTATATGCTGATTGACTTTCATTTGTTGTCATAAACTTCCAATTGTTGAAATTCTAGAGTCAAATTCATGACTGCAACATGTTCAAGTTCAACAACCTCAAGTCTTAAGTAGTTATCTCCAGTTTTAGATTATGTTAGTTACATTTCTTAAGTAGTTTTAAGTTAAGATAGTTTCTTAACTTAAGTCAGAGTTATATTTGTAAGTTACAAATATTAGTAAGTTTAGTATGAGATAGTTTCTCATAGTCAAGTTAAGTAAAAATATGTTAGTTACATATTGGTTAGTCAGTTTAGAGATATGTTTCTCACAGTAGTCAGTGCTTCTAGTTGAAGCGTAGTTTTAGTTCTTCTAGTTGAAGAGAGTTTAGTTTAAGTCAAGTCAAATTGAATATAATCATTATTAGTTTTATTCACCCACAAGTGTGGGATGTTGTAACTACTATAAGTTTAGTAGTATGGCATGTCGTAATAAAATCATTGATTCATAAAAACTTTCTCTTCTTTCCTATCAAAATCCTTGAGTCAATCCAAGTGCCTCAAAAACACTTGATCTCCTCCATCCTATCCTTAATTTAATTCTCCTGCCCAAACTCAGTCAATAGAGCATTCAGCTGCTCCGGAAATTTTTCTCTCTTAAATTTTTACAAATATTTAGTCTATTAGTTTTATTCACCCACAAGTGTGGGATGTTGTAACTACTATAAGTTTAGTAGTATGACATGTCGTAATAAAATCATTGATTCATAAAAACTTTCTCTTCTTTCCTATCAAAATCCTTGAGTCAATCCAAGTGCCTCAAAAACACTTGATCTCCTCCATCCTATCTTTAATTTAATTCTCCTGCCCAAACTCAGTCAATAGAGCATTCAGCTGCTCCGGAAATTTTTCTCTCTTAAATTTTTACAAATATGTAGTCAAAAAATCTTCACCAATCATAAAGACAATGGCAAAATATGAAAGCCAAGCAACAAGACAAAATAGCCAATTTGCTATTAAAAAATCAGATGAGTGAATCACAAAATGAAGCAAAAGTGTTTTGAAACTAGAGGGATCAAAAAAGAAACTGAATTGATTAGATTCAAAGACAAAGAATTAGATTAGTCCAATCAAATTAAAAAACTGATAGAAGATCCAATTCCATTAATCAAGAATTTTGATCTTGAAATTTGTGATTTGATCAAACTGAAATCTGAATCTGATGGTGAGATTCATACATTACAAAAGAGGATTAGTGATCAGGTACATAAAGTTGTTTACCAACTCATCCTTCCCCATTTTGGAGAGGTTGTGGAACTAAGCCATTTTTTGTTTGTTTTGTTTGAATAGGATGAAAAAATTGGAAACTTGCATCAAAGTTCAGCAACAAAGCAAAATTGGGAATCAAAGATTTTTGGAATTAGAAAGAAGAGGAAAACAAGAAAACAAAGGGTTCAAAGCTGAGATTGAACAATTAAAATCAGAATTGCACAAAGTGAGGATAGAATCAGAATTTTTGGAGCCTAGTGCCTTCCAGACGGTCTTGCTCTTCTCTTGCTTAGCATAGTACAGTTTGAAAGACAATGAGCAGGAAAAAAGCTGATGGAACTGAGAGAAAAAAAAATCAGATCCAATCCACCTTGAGAAAAAAGATAACCTGTAGGAAATGACTTGCTCATGCTCTGGTGGATCCCTTTCAAAAAGATCAACCCCCAAAGCTGCCATCACAGAATGAAAAGATTTTTGGAATTCAAGTCGGATTGAAGTGGTCAGGAGCAGTTGACCACTGCTTGATATTTTCTAATCCCATATCTGGTCATAAACCAATTTGACAATTAAGACTCAGATGCGGGCTTCACAACCCCATGTTTTGCAAAAAAGAAAAAAGAATTGTCCAAGGTTCACAGGAGACATAATATGTCAACAATGGGCAAAATTTTTATTTTCTATGTATTTACATTTAGGGATGGTTTGGCTTCCCTGAGCCGTGTGTGAATTTCTCGCACAGACTCAGATCTGCCCCCGGGGAAGATCTGAGTCTGTGTCTGTGCGAGAAATTCGCACAGTTGCCTCCGCAGCCGAACTTGTTCGGTTTTTGTAAGTGTGCGCGGTGCGCACACTTACAAAAAAGTTTGGCAAATTGTGGTTGCCCGGCGTGTTTTTTTTTTTCCCTCATCCGCTCGCTGGTAGACCCACACCTCCAAATCTTCAAGGTTCCGACTTCCTCAAAAACTCTGATTCTTCACTCTTGAATACATTCAAATCAAAGACTTACTCAACAAAAAAAAATCATCATTCTATCCAACAAGAAACATCAAAAGAAAATTCAAACAACACAAAATCAAAATCAAAGCAATAAAAAAATTCAGTCAAGCTTATTCAACAAAAAAAAAAAAAATTGTTATCACTCAAACCAGCAAAATATCTTCCATTTCATTATAATATCAATCCAATGAGAAAAACAAGAACTTTGAACAATAAATCTGTCAGGCTTGGATATGAAACAAAAGAGGATAATGCTCTCTTTGTACTATTCCTGCCCTGATAATTATGT